>AYEL01068639.1:0-28220 GCA_000484575.1 Olivierus martensii | reverse complement strand
TATAATTAAAACTCAGGATTTCTGTATTATAGAAGTATGCTTTCCTGAAAATAATTAAAATATTTTTCATTAATAAATTTTGCAAAATTTCTCTGCTATAAATTCAGCTAAATTTTGCAAAACTTCTCTGCGGTAAATTCGGCTAAATTTTTCAAAATTTCTCTGCTGTAAATTTAGCTAAATTTTACAATTTCTCTACTGTAAAGTCAAATAAATTTTTCAAAATTTCTCTGCTGTAAAGTCAAATAAATTTTTCAAAATTTCTCTGCTGTAAATTCAGCTAAATTTTACAATTTCTCTACTGTAAAGTCAAATAAATTTTTCAAAATTTCTCTGCTGTAAATTCAACTAAATTTTGCAAAATTTCTCTGCAAATTTATCCAGTAATTTAAAAAGCGAAAATTTTATTTTTCGGAATTTCATTTAAATACACTATTAAAATTTTGTTTCAAAATTTTTTCTAATGAAAAAAAATTATTTGAAAAAAAAATTTTCATTTTTTCTAATAATTTTTCGATAATAATTTTTAAGCAATTGTAATGTTTAAGTATGCATTCATGAATGCATACAAATTTTTTTTTTATTTTAAATTTCGAATTTCTGAAATGCAGTGCATAAAATTTAACTTATCTCTGAATACATCGAAGCTGTAAAAAATATCAAAAATTTTAAAAATCGGGTTGAATAATTTTGTTTTAAAAAACAATTCCTTACATATGTTACTTATCTGCACTGCTTAGAAATTATGCTGTTACAGCACGATAAAATTTCCTAAAATAAATTTAAATATTTATACTCCTAATCGTTAAAATTTGCAAAATATGATGATAAAAAATTTGTTATAAAATATAAAATCTTTTTTTTTTTCAGGTTTATCTGCCGCAAAGTTGCTCCACGATTCTAAGGTAGATGTCGTGGTATTGGAAGCTAGAGATCGAGTTGGTGGAAGAACTTTTACTAAAAGAGTTGAGTTTTAATATTCATATATAATTTTCTTCACAATTATTATTTAAAATAATTAAAAGATATAATTTTCTAAAATATAATTAGTGTAAAAGCACTACTCAGAAAAATTTCGTATATATCGAAACTATTCAGCAATTTATCACGTGTTTTTGTTAATGTTATCTTTCTGACCTTTTATATCTTATCGCTGTTATAAATAATACAAAACTGATAATGATTATCTATGAATTAAAACTGAAGTAAACATGATGATTACTTCTCTAGCGTAACACGTGTAGTTTGATCTGATTTGAATTTTTAACAAAGAAATTTTTTTTGCAAAGTATAACAAATAATTAGTGAATTTATGAATATTTTTTTATAAATCTAAATTTCTTTCTGCTTTTTTGTTGTTTTTAATTAGGTAACTTAATATATTTTCGAAAAATTTACTAGAAAGTTCAAAAATCTTTCAGGATCCAGCCGTTGGTTATGTTGACTTAGGAGGATCATATATTGGTCCAACACAGCATCATCTTCTTAGACTTTCAAAAGAACTGGGGCTAGAAAATTATAAGATAGAAGAAAATGAGGATGTCATTTATTATTCTAAGGTCAGTTTTATAAACTACAAGATTATAATACTTAATAATATTTCATACGAATAAACAATATTCTATTGAAGGGCAAGAGAATTTGTTACTCAACAGATGACTCGATACCTTTTAAAAATCCATTTGTGCAATTGGATGTCAATAATTTCCTGAGAACAGTTGACAAAATGGGAAAAGAGGTACGAAAAATTTCACTCAAATTTTACCTGTTTTGAATTTTTACTTTATAGCTGTCGTAATATTGCAGATTCCTGCAGATGAACCATGGAATGCACCACACGCTGAAGAATGGGACACGATGACATATCAAGACTTTGTTGATAAAACTTGCTATACAAGGTTAGTTTTCTTATTTAAATAAATAAAAACACATTATGCAAATTTGTAAAATATAGCTTTGAAAAGAAAAATATTATTCTAAATTTTGTAGACAAAGCAAAGCAGTTGCTAAATTTCTGATAGAAGAACCATTAGCCTCTTCAAAATATGAAAGTTCTCTGTTATGGATGTTGTGGTTCACTAAACTATGTAATGGAACTAAAAGTATGGTCAGCGTAACTAACGGTGGACAGGTAGGAATTCAGTTTTTATTCTTTGGTTATAATGCAATGGATGTTTCACAGTGTTTCTTATAGGAAAGAAAATTTATTGGAGGTAGTCAACAGATTAGCGAGCGCATTGCAGCTCGTTTAGGAAGTAAGTTCATTATTATTTTTATTTTTTGCATACTTTTGCAAATATACATATTTTTAGTTAATTTTAATTATTTTTTATAGATTCTGTGATAATGAATTCTGCTGTTGTTAGTGTAACACAATCATCAAGTGGTGTTACCGTAAAAACCTTAAACGGAAAAATTTATAATGTAAATAAGTTAATTTTAATTTTTTATTTTTTACGCATTTTCTAAGAAAATAATTCGATATTTTATCGTTTAAGGGAGATTATATAATCATGGCCATACCTACTCCTTTGCACATGAAAATCCATTATGATCCTCCACTTCCTCCTCACAGAAATCAATTGATCCAAAGATGTCCAATGGGTTCTGTAATGAAATGCATTTTTTATTATGAAACTGAATTCTGGAAAGCTAAAGGTAACAGCCAATATAAAAATTGATCAATTAGAAATATTTTGAATAACGAATCCCGTTTTTTACAGGTTTCTGTGGTTCATCTATCATAGATGTTGATGAACAAAATCTCTTATCGTCTACGTATAATGATACTAAACCAGATGGAAGTTATCCAGCTCTTGTTGGGTTAATATATTTTTTATTTTTTTTAATTGTTACAGTTTACAGATATTTATATTTGTATCTAAAAGTTTAAAAATTTGCAAAAATTAAAAAATTGGCTAGAAAGGCGCATGGTAAATCATTCACTTACCACCTTAAAGGAACAGGTTCAATTCTAGGTCCCATACATCCAGTTTTTCAGAAAGTGTCTGGGCCCAGTGCATTGAACCTCATCCTTCAACCTTATAGTTGATCCTATCGTGGATGGTGACTACTCTAAACTGGATTCAGAAGTGGCCACCGCAAAAATGCATGGGGAGTTTTATTTGCTAGCTTAAATAAAACTAATATAGTCATAATTTAAAAATTTCCATCATAAATGAAACTTTCATGATTTTGTTCATTAATTACTTTAGATTTGTGATGGCTGATCAAGTACGTAATGTAACTAATCTCACGAAAGAAGAGAGAAAGAACATTTTCGTAAAGTGCTTATATAATGTTTTTGGACTGAAAGAATTTTTAGAGGTTATAATTCTCTAAAATTTTAATTTATTTAATACTATATTATAATAATTTTTTAACTATTGCATTTAATATCATTTTAGCCTAGACACTACGAGGAATATAATTGGATGGCTGAACAATATTCAGGAGGATGTTTTCCTGCCATGTTTCCTCCTGGATTTTTGACTAGATACGGAAGGTAAGAATCTATAAATTCAATAATAATAATAATAATAATAATAACAGTTATTTTTTTAATTAAAGTTTTAAGATAAGTCAGTAGCAATTGTGAAAGGACTGTGAACATGATCATATAAAGTAAGATTACAATAATAAAAAGGATAATATAAAGAAAACTTACTACCAACCATGCACAAATAATTAACAATATATTCTATATATGTTCTTATATATTTTTAATAATAAACAATAAATATTTATTGGTTTGAATTAAGAAATACTATTATAATTCTTTGTCAACCATAACTAATAACAAATATTATCCCATCAAGGTTGAACAACTCGAGATGGCCTTCTGTTTAGTATTTTTACAGAAATGTTGTAAATAATTAGCAAAAAATTCCAAATATTTGCTAAAAAAGTAGATACATTCTATAATAATATAGTGATTCCAATCCTAAACACATGCAATCTTGGAATGCAGAACTATAGACAAAAATACATATAGAATATACTTTTTGTAGCGCCGCATCCCGATAATATTTGAAATCAGAATTCGAATCCCTATATTTCGATAAAATGAACCTGTATTTTTAATAAATACGTAGATTTTTTTTGTTAATTATTTAAATTTTTGTTAATATAGTACTGTATATATACACTTCCATAAATTAAGGATGATAATGAAAAACAAAGATTTCACAAAATATCCATACTAAAAATTACCACAATTAGCATATTGCATGTTATTAATGACGCTGAAATCAAATTTCATAAAAATGTGTAATTAGAATTTTTTTAAATATGTAAATTAGTTACTTTTTAAACTGAGAATATTTGGAGCGCGTGTTAATTTCTGTTTTAGTAACAATTAGGCAATACTGATAATCAAATTTCATGGATACATCGTGGAGATATTATTCGTCAGAAGTATTAAGATGGAGAGCCATTGGAAGATCCGAAGTGGATCAGTCTGAAGTTTGAAATAGCCAGGAGACTTTATGTTAGTCATTCAGTAACCTCCAGGCTTTAGAAAAAGTTTTTAGATACAAATACAGTATCATGAACATTTAGTGGAAAAAGACCTCTGAAAACAGAAACAGAAGACTATTATCTTCTGTTATCTGCTTGAAAAAGGAGGACATCTATCTCTACTCAAGTGTGATCTGATTTTTAGCAGCTACAGAAATCTTGTTCCACGGTTCGCAGAAGGCTTCATGAATGTCATCTTTATGCTAAGAAACCAATGGTTTGCATATCCTTCACCCTTCGTCACAAAAACGAGCGTTTCTTTTGGTGCAGGTCTCATGTCATCTGTATGCGTACACAATGGAACTCCATTCTCTTTACAGATAAGTCCTGATTTGCTCTACAAAGTGACTCTCGATGAAGGTTTATCTGCATGGAACCAGGAATATGTCACCATTCTTCAATCATCTTCGAAAGAGACATTTGTGGTAGTATCATCATGGTCTCGTCAGACATGTCTTTGAGTGGTCGCACAAATCTTTATGTGCATCCCAATGTCTCCCTGAATGACATACAATATAGGGATGAGATCTAAGAATCTTTTTTTAAATCATATGCGACTGAAATAGAGGACGAAAATCGTCCTCTATTTCAGTCGCATATGTTTTATGTTTTACAAGACGATAATGTTCGTTCTCATCACGCCAGAATGGTTGATCACCACCTGGAGGAGAACAATATCAAAAGAATACACTGGACAGGCCGTTCTCCTGACTTCAAAGCACCTGTGCATGCATGAACCTCACTAGGTAGACTATTGCTTTCCTCTAATACCCTCCACAGAATTTTTAAGATCTTAAAAATGCCTTAGTTCAGCAGTGGACATTAATGCCCAGGGAATTACTGGAGAATCTCATTGACGATATGTAATATTATTATGAAGATTGTATTGCTGTAGAAAGAATTGACTACATTCTTTACTAACACACTTTGCCTTCTCCTTTTCACCATAACTGTTTTTTATCATACTATTTATAATAACATTTTTCGTTTGTATACGTTTTTTACAATTTTTTGTGGTCTATAATTGATGCCAAAACGCGTTCAGTCTATTTTGATCATTTTTTTTATTTCATGAAATTAAAAAATGATCAAAATGAACTGAACGTGTTTTGGGATCACACTCTTCAATTGCTGATTACAATTCTTCATGAAGTTTACGAATTGCTGGAACTTCTTTTTTTCAGCATATAACTTATTAATTATCTTTCTTAAAAACTTTGTCAAATTCAATTCTTCAAAATGGACTGAATGAGTTTCGGGATCACACACTTCAATTATATAGCATATAAAATTAAATATCTTTGCAAATTTCTATAAACATAGAACATAAACTTTGAGTATTTCACAAAATTCATTATCGTCCTTAATTTATGGAAACCAGTATATAATGTTTTCTGTAAGGATATTAAATAGAAGTCTTTTGTGAGTTGCTACAACTAGTGATGGAGATGGATATATTTTCTGTCTAGAAACAGCTTCAACTTTCTATCCAGAGAATCGAGCTTCAAATCCTGGTTCCATTTCTTAGAAATATTATTTGGAATTCTGGACTGGATCTATACCCGATCTCCCAAGCATGTGAGATTTATATAGCAGGGTTCCCCACTTAGTAACTAATAAATTAGAAAGAAATGACATCTACTAGTAATAAAATGTCGGGATGGGATCAGCAGAGGAATGTAGAATGCGATTAATCAGCAACACATGAAGTGTCTTGAAAATTTTGAATGTCGGGTCCATTAATTTATCTAGATCCTATAGATAGCAAATAAATATCATTGGCGGACATTTTATATCTATGACTTGTAATAAATTTTTACGCCATAAACTTATTTGTCTCTAATTTCATTTTAAACTGCTTTTTATGAAGATTCTTAAGGGAACCAATTGGAAGAATGTATTTTGCGGGAACTGAAACAGCTACCACATGGACGGGATATATGGAAGGAGCAATAGAAGCAGGTGAAAGAGCATCGAGAGAAGTATTACATGCCATGGGTATGCTGAGGAAAGAAGATATATGGAGAATAAAACCATCTGCAAAGGTATATATTTTTCATTATTACAGTACTCTATATACAAGATAGGATCAAAGATGTTTCAGGACTTTAATTTTTAAGAAAATCTAAAATATACACATACATCTATCAAATTTTTCGAAGTACTGGGCTTTATTACTCATACATTTTTTCTAGCAATCAGAAAGTTCAGCAAATGCATCGGAAAGTTATTTTTTTAAATTGTCTTTATAGCATCTGTAGCAGTGGCCTTAACTTCCGTTTCATCCCTAAGATTTTTATCCTTTAAGTAAATAATTTTAATCTCAGAAGCAAGTAAAAATCACAACGAACGAGATTAGGAGAATATGGTGGCTGTTGCAAAACAGTCATGAAATGTTTATCTAAGTACTGGATAATTTTGTGAGCACGATACTCGGAAGCAATATCATGCAGCAATTTCCAGTCTTTTTTTTTAATTCTGGTCTTTTCCTCCTAACTGCATGCTTAAACGACGCAAAATATCCAAATATATAGGTATATTAATAGATCACCCTTCAGTGATGAATTCATAATGGAAAATTCTCTTTTTATAAAAAAAATTCTGATCGCCATTTAGATCCGTAGTTATCGTCGATGCTTTTGTGCTCATTTTTAAATCGCTTATATCATTCAAATATATGATTTCGTGTCAAATCTTGGTTTCCATACCTTAGAAAGCATGTTAAAAGTTTCCACGGGTGTTTTTCGCAATAAAAAGTAAAATTTAATTACAGCTCTTTGCTCAAATACAATGTTTACAATATGACGTTATGTAAAAACTGATGTTATTCTTTTGATGTTATTATTGTGTGTAACAAAACAATAGCTGGTCCCCTTCTGCAATCTAATAGGAAAATTTCAAAATTGAATAGTTTTTAAATTATATATACTTTCTGCTAAAATTTCGAATTTTTGATATTTTTAATTTTAAAAATAAATTCCTGGAACTTTTTGATCCTACCATATATATTATATTTTCAAAATTGTATAGCTTTATATAAATAAGTTATCAGATGCTGAATTATTTTCCACATAACCATTTATAAATATTCACGAATTCAAATTTTAAATTCATTTTTGACATTTTCATTTCAGAAAAAAATTTTTTTTGCTTTAATTAAAATATAAATGAAGCTCAACATTGGCTCTCTAAAGAACAACTTTTATATTCAGAGTTATGATTTATAAAAATTTTAATAATGATTTAATTAAAATATTCATAGTTTTTATTTTCTCTGCAGGATAGTGATGTTTCTACTTCGAAGCAAACATGGTGGGAAAACAATCATCCTTCTCTTTCATTTATCTGTAATTTATTAAAATATATTTTTATGCTTGGATTAGCATTTATCGTTGCTTTTACATCAAATTATCTAATTTAGCAAAAATATCCGAATTATTCATCATATTGAAGGAAAAATGTAACATATCTTAAAATCATATGATATGTAGATAAATTCTTAATTTTATAAATAAAGTTGACTATAATATTTTAAAATTAAATTAAATTGGTGATTTTTTCCTATTATATATAGTATACATACTGTGTTTTAATTGTAATATATAGTCACCCTACGTCCTTATGTTATAGTCATCCTACGTTACTCGAAACGACATAAATCAAGTCTGATTTTCGCATAAACACAATGTTAAAAATGGTGCAACTGGTTTTAGGGCAAAATTTTGATCAAGAAAGACGGATATATATTTATTCTGTAATTTATGAAAGACACACAAAAATTATGAAACTCGATATATCGAATGAAAAATTAAAAAAAAACAGGGCATTCTCTTTTGAACTATAATCAGGTCACTTAGAAAATCATCAATGTCCAATAGTAGAAATCTCGATGAGGTAATAATTTGTTAAATATGATTTTGTCGTTTATAAATATTATTTTCAACTTACAGAGGGAAAAATATTAAAATTGAACTTCTGTTATGAATATCAACTCTGGCATATTATATTACAACACCTTTTGATAAATAATTAAAGTTAGTACAATGCTTAACACATGCATACGTATAGTTCTCAAAAATAAGAAATTGGCCTATTCCTATAATGCGATTTTAGATCCTTACATAAAACTATACAGTATTACGAATTTTGATTATTAAAATTTTTCTCTATCCTTGGAGATAGAGATTAAGTTACATTAGTTAAGCCGCAATATGGCACTAGGGATATTCTGTATCTAGCGGCCATTTATAGAGCCCAGCCAACACCTATGATGGGATCAACCGGATGGTTGAAGGATGGGGTTCAACGGGCTGGACTCGGTTCCCTCCTGAAAAACTGGTGATGTGGGACCCAGATCCTCCAGGATGGTAAGTCATATCTTTACCATCCTGTCTTGGAGATAGAGAAGTGCAAGATTTTATACTATGCTAGATTCAATTATGAAAGACACACAAAAATTATGAAACTCGATATATCGAATGAAAAATTAAAAAAAAAACAGGGCATTCTCTTTTGAACTATAATAAGGTCACTTAGAAAATCATCAATGTCCAATAGTAGAAATCTCGATGAGGTAATAATTTGTTAAATATGATTTTGTCGTTTATAAATATTATTTTCAACTTACAGAGGGAAAAATATTAAAATTGAACTTCTGTTATGAATATCAACTCTGGCATATTATATTACAACACCTTTTGATAAATAATTAAAGTTAGTACAATGCTTAACACATGCATACGTATAGTTCTCAAAAATAAGAAATTGGCCTATTCCTATAATGCGATTTTAGATCCTTACATAAAACTATGCACTATTACGAATTTTGATTATTAAAATTTTTCTCTATCCTTGGAGATAGAGATTAAGTTACGTTAGTTAAGCCGCAATATGGCACTAGGGATATTCTGTATCTAGCGGCCATTTATAGAGCCCAGCACAGACTAGCCAACACCTATGATGGGATCAACCGGATGGTTGAAGGATGGGGTTCAACGGGCTGGACTCGGTTCCCTCCTGAAAAACTGGTGATGTGGGACCCAGATCCTCCAGGATGGTAAGTCATATCTTTACCATCCTGTCTTGGAGATAGAGAAGTGCAAGATTTTATACTATGCTACTTAAGACATAGAAATCAATTTTTATTGCCGAAATCGCACATATGCGACTAAATAAATGGTGTCAAAGTTTTAGAACTATTTATCAATGATATATGGCTTATTATTTAATTTACGAAATAACTGTGTAATTACTAAAATGAATGTTATAAAAATAACGTAATTCATAACAACAGCTTTAATAAAAAGAATAAACATTGGAAAAACACTTTCTAATAAGAAAAACAATAAAATTTTTCAGTAAATGTTTATTATATATGCTGAAAAAGCTATGATCATAAAAACAATTTAATTAGCGAAACAGTAGATATTTAAACAATGTTTCTAAAAACTTTTTGACAACTCAGAAGGTGAGACTTCTTCAATGGAGAAGAAAATTTATTCGAAATGCAGAAGTTGATTTTGATTTTCTCATTTCTTTGAATTTTATAAAATATTCACCCGCTGATCAAATTTTAAAGAAGCATTTTTCAATGAATATTAAAAAATATTATCAATAATAACCGCACTAATAACAATATAATATTTCTCGATCATCTTAATCGAATCATTTGTTTACATTTCTTTGTAATTCTATTAATAAAAATTTTATTCTTACTTGGAAATATATCTTTTCTTTTTCTATTTGTTTTGTTATTTATATTATTCGTTTGTTTTGTTTAATGTTTATAAATAAATAGAAATTTATTTTCAATTATGCAAACACAAAACATTAAAAAGACTCGAAACATTTCCCTATTCGATGCACATAGTACAGCAAATACTCCAATGATTGAAACAATGCCAAGTCATTAATAGAGATTCTTCAAAATTTGTTCCTTTCGATATTTCTACTCTGCAAAATATCTCTCATTTACGTAAGTTTTTAATTCTGGAGAAAAAGTCAAAGATCTTCAAGAATCAGATTTGATAAATAGGAAACGTGTTTTATGAATATAATTTGTTTCTGAAAAATTCTGAAGCAGTACTGGTAATTTTTCTTTCTATTTTAATTTGCTAAATTTTTTCATCAGGCTATTATTCATCTATTAATAAGATATTTTAGAAATCAGTGGTTTCGTTAAAGCAGGGGTACTTAACCTTTTAATGACCACAGACCCCCACTATTAATAAGATATTTTAGAAATCAGTGGTTTCGTTAAAGCAGGGGTACTTAACCTTTTGATGACCTCAGACCCCCAATGGATTGTCTAATAATCCCATATCCTCTTCATTTGATTGTCAAAATAATCACACCATTTCTTATATTAGTTGCCAATATGACTTTGAAATATGTCAACAACTTGAATTTACTGTACTTTAGAGATCGAATCCCATACCCTCAACATTTGTTCCCATACCCCAAGAGGTATGAATACCCCGGTAAAGAACCTATGGCTAAAAGTTATATCACTTTTTGAATAATTTATATTAAACTGATATAAGCTTGCTGTCTCATAGTAAGATATGTCTTCCATCTGAATTTCAGAACTGATCATCAATTTTTTCTCATCAAGATTACAATTTCCAGATCTGGATCGTAGATCCTTTTTCTATTCCTACTCGGCTGACCCATTACAAATATAATTGTATCATGAAAACGAATTTCGTGTTTCGAGTATATTCTTGTTAATTATCGAACGACACCATAATTTAATAAAACCGAATGAAAACATTTCTGATTTTTATCAAAAGGATCCGGATTGAATTGGATCCACACTTCGAAGTTTAAGGTTTGTATGACGGCATAAACTCGACCCATCAATATTCGAATTTTAGAATCTGGCGTATGTATCTACAGTTTAGAAACATGCGGAACTCTGATTTTCTCTGTTATTAATGATCTTTTGCACCAATAGATGGCGCCATATTCAGTTCTGTTTTGTAAGGGCAATATTAGGCCTTGGCACAAACTGAATACATCATAAAATATCGACTAGATTGTAAAGGAGAGGCTCATGGGACGACCTAGGGATCTGAATAAATTGTCCAAGAGATGGATCCATAATTGAAACTTGATCCTCTGGGTCAAATGGCAAAGCATTTCCACGTGGTCAATCTGAATGATGCCACTTAGTTATCAATAATAATTGGGAAGTAGCAGGCCTGAAGATCGCTTACTAAAACATTCGCTTAACAACATTAAATATCCCGATCATTGAATCCCATTCTTCAACTTTATAGCTAATCGTATTCCTATCATGAGTGATAATCAACCTGTGATGGTCTGTAAAAGTGGCCACTATCTAATAAAATATATCTCAAGTATGATATAGCAGTTTAACTAAAATAATTAACTTGGGGTATAGCGTCATATAGTCACAAAAATACTTTTATTTCTCTATTTTAGCCGCTTTCTACCCCGCTGTTTACTAAGCGTATGAACATTCTACTCTGTCGATTATAAAGCAGCGGAGTATTTTATTCCAATGCTCATATGTCTGCCACATATACGCTCAGTAACTCAGGTCATTGTAATTGTACATTGACGAGTAGAACTTGGACTTCTAAAGATTTTTGGGAATGTGAGATATGGGAACTGAATATGGATTCTTCAAATGATAAAAAGCACGCTAAATCAGTCACCTACTTTGGAGGTACGGATTCAATTTTGGGTCCTACACATTCAATTTTTCAGGAGGATCCGGGTCCGGACTGTTGAACTTCTTTTTAAAATTTATGATTGCCATTATCATAAGCGATGACTACCTTATACAGATGTCCGTCGCTTTACAGATTAATTGGTTCTATGAAATAATCGCGTAAAGCGAGTTCAATTCAGCATGGATGAGATAAGGATAGGGGTTTCTTCAGAAGGATAAAAAAATGAAAACTTTACACTTGTGAAAAAAGATCAAATTTTAATGAATGAATTATTTAAACTGAAACAAAACACACAAAAATTTAATGAATGAATGGTTGGATGATTGAATTTAATTAATACAAGTCATAAATAACTAAACACTACATAATTCTGACAGTCTTCAATTCAATGTTGAATGGACTGGGTCTGATGAGTCTGGATCATCACTCTCTTGTTCTCTTGAAGTTTCTGGGATGATATGCTGATGATCTTCAATTTTTTTGATGAAACAGTCGAGATTCAGCTGATGGGCAGCATTCTCTTCCTCTCTCTCTATAAAAAAGTTCTTTGTAGCAAGCCAAAGAATTCTGAATTTCTCTCGCAATTTTGGCGCTTCTAGTTTCATTAGGATCATTTTCTTCAATTATTCTGACAGCGCTGTCAATATGTTTAAAAAATTCAGTCATTTGTTTTGCTGAAAGTCATTTGGTGGGATCAGCAACAAAGGGCTCTTGACTTTCATCATTCATGTTGTTTTCTATTTCCAGAAGCTCTTCATTAGTTAAGCTCTGATGAATGGTACTAGAGCAGTTCATCTTATGAGAATTTTTTAAACATTTTTTTTTAATTTAAAAAGTTAATTTACTTTTTAAAATCTCTTTATAGCGAAAACGCGTAAAGTAAGATCGCATATAGCGAGGAATACCTGTAATGTTTTCTAAAAGTCGTATTCGCCAAAATTATCCCATGTATGATTCGGCAGCATAATTAAAACTAACCTAAATTCTGTAAAATGATAAATACATGGATAAATAATTTACTATCTAGTAAACAGTTTGCAAAAATTATTTAATATCGTCTTCATTCTTATAAAAGATTTGACGCAAACCAGCCTCTTTTTATAAAATAATCTATGCAAGTATAGTATTTATTATAAAATATGAAATCTTAATATAGCAATACGTACTTAACGGGATTCATTTTCGAAATCTTTCATTGATTTTTTCTTTTGCTTTGTTTTATTGTGTTTTGTTCCATACTTTGAATAATGCTAATTTATTCAAAACATGGGACAAATGCATCTGATAAGATGGAAACAATGTAAAACAAAGATTTTCAATTGCTTAGTCTGCCTATTGTATCGCATGGTGTGGATTTGCACTCAGAAGAATCAAGATTGAACTTTTTCTTCAAAAGTCTTATAGGAATATGATTCGTTGATTCCTATTTACTGTTAGACGTACAGGTACATATATATTTGAAGGCGTTTTCTCTGTTGTGTCTGGTCGTATTGCGGTCCAGTGAACGACTAAATTTTACTGTCCTGTGAACTGACACTGCATGTTCTCTCTCAGGTCAAAGTTCACGCTTGTCCCCTCAACGTGCCTCTCCGATATCGCGTGTCCAGAGGGTGACATCAGTGTCACTACAGTCTAGTCACAGTTCTTCGATTCCAGGCGACCGGATGGCTGAGTGGTAACGCGTTGGCGTACCACGCAGGAGAATTCGGGTGCGGCATCTCCTGAAATGTTTTTTAGAGTGTTGGGCCGGCCCGGCGATCTCTGTCCTTCACCATCCGACTCTCGCTCCACGGCTGTGGGCGCAGTCAGTGGTTAGAACTGGCCCCTCTCCTTAGTAATCTCTTTAATTGGAAAGGGACGTAAAAAAGTTCTTCGATTCCTATTTTACATAATCTAAATTATATAATAATCATCATTATTATCATTCCTCGCTGACATCCTATATAGGATGGATCTGAGTCCTGTACAAGAAATAATTCCAGTTTTTCCTATCCTTCACCAATTCTCCTCCTTTACAGTGTTCCATTTCACACCTCTCAGCTCCACATCCCTTGTAATAATGTTTTTCCATCTATCTCTTGGTCGTACCTCGAACGTTTTCCGCGTAACTTCAGATTCAGCATCTGCATTGGTATTCTTTCTTCCTTCATCCTCCTCACATGGCCATACCATCGTAATCTAGATCTTAAATTATCTAATAATATATTTTTAAACAGTGATGTCACTTTCCATTCAGGGAAATAAATGCAAGATGAAGCATTCCCTTCCATAGTATGTCTTCTTGCGAAGGGCTCAACTGGAGTATGGAAGACGTGATTAACGGGTCCTATAATCAATTTTCAATTGGGTGAGATACGAGAATCAGGAGTTTCCATGCAGCCAATCTGGCCTGATCCTACTATGATTTGGACAGTCTAGAAATGTCACTGTCACTTATTCACCAATTTATTGGAAAGTAATTCTAAAAATCCTCAATTTAAAGAATATTCATTTTATATAACTATCTCTTGATTGCAACTGATTTATAAGTCATATGATTTAAAAAATTTTCTCTTGATATCTCACTTATCGAGCTTAGTAAACTTACTTCATTTTAAAAAATTGCGTAAGTTTTTTTTGTCCATTTGGTTAATGGTTTTTTAAATAATTATTAATTTTACCTATTGTCCTCGTTCTAATTCTGTAAATATCTATAAAATCAATGGAAATAATCGTAGGTATCCTTGAAGAATTGTTGTAGATATGATTCAAGTATTTATTTAAAAAAAATTAAATGTAATTAAATTTTTTTAAACCATTAATATTCAATAAATACTCGTAAATATATATTTTTTATAATATTATTGTCTTTGACTTCCACCAGAGTTATTCTTTACAATACGTCATCAGTCGCCATTTGCTTGCTGAGAGTGATTCTGGTGTTTTGAAATTGGTTTTAAATCAACGCAAGAAGTTTACTGTAGCCGTAATCTGAGGCTATCTACACCACTATGCCTTATTTAAATGAACGTGAGTGATCTAAGTTTTATGGATATTCTGTTCTAATTATTTCGAATGTGCGTTATAGAATTTTACAAAATAATTGTTTATACTTACACTGTATAGAGTTAAGATTTCTTATAATATTTTGTCATTTAATTTTAAAATTTAATATAAAATTTTTACTTATAACCCGCCACCGTATTTTTCAATTAATTCGATCCAATCTCTTTGTAATATACTTAGGTGACTTCTAAGTCTATATAAAGTGATGGAAATTTAAAGAAAATCAATTCAAATACCGAAAAAATACGATCTACTTGGAACCTATCGGTTGTCGACGCCATAATTGAAGCGTATTCTGGTCATGTGGCGTAATCCTTGTATGTATATCTGACTATCAGTTTACTTTTCGATTCTTGATCATTCATTCATTAGAAAATTAAAATAGTCAACCCAACCGACATGTGATTGGCATTTCTTTTATGTTAAAGATTCAAATGTCTGATTAAAATTCAAATTTTTAATCAAAAATATGAACAGAAGTAATATAAACCAAAAAATTACCGAAAATGCTTTTTGTTTTGTTTTGGATTTTTATATATGAAACAATGGAACTGTCAATAGCAAGTTTAATCACATGTCGACACTGGTGAATCTTCAGTTTTGTAATGAATGAATGATCAAAAATCGAAAAAGAAACTAATAGTCGGAGGTATAAAATGGACAAATGAATCACATGATCAGAAATGCTCTTTAAACATGCCATCGACAACCGATAGATTTAAGTAGATCATATTTTTTCGGAATTTGAATTGATTTTTTTTATTAAGTTTGTTTGAGTTCTATCACTTTGTATAGTCTTACAGTCCACCTAAGTACATTATAGAAAGATTGGGTCGAATTAATAAACACTCTGATGGAGTATAAGTAAAAATTACCAAATTTGAATATGATTAATTTTATTTTGCTATACATGTCGTATTGGATCTTTAAATTTCTCTCAATCATCACAATGTTATAATAGAGGGAAAAGTTTAATTTCTCAAATTTTTTTTTTCTACGTTTACATTGATTACTTAATTCACTAAACAGGATTAATTTTGTGGGTTATTGAAATGAAAAATAATAATAATAGGTCTGGAAAAGATTTCCTGATTCTATAGTTCTGTATGAAATATAGAATCAATATAGGATATAAATAAATAAATGCTTTTCAATAACTATAAAATTAAAGAATAATTAAACAGTATAATAAACTGTTAATTTGTTTTTCATCTGAATAATGATCAATGCTGATTTATTTCAAATATTATATCCATTTTTACATTTACATATATCATATAAATATAAGTTATGGATAAAATTGTTTTTCTCCCAAAAAAGTTGATATACAGTATGTATAAACTGAATGGCTACACTCCCAGCACACTGGGAAAATGTTGCAATACCAGCAGTAACTTTTTATTGGTTGTTTGGAGTCATGTGGTTTTTAGTTGGCATCAACTTCTAGAATACGTTTAAAATAATTCAATAAAATGCTAAATCTAAGAGAGAGCTTTTATATGTAATAAAATGTTTTCATGAATTTATTTATTCAAAATAGAACGAATAAAATTATTAATAATTTATTATTGTCCTATTTAAATTTTAAGATATATATATATTAAACATTAATAGTTAGAAATAACTTCAATTTAAATAGGACAGTAATAAATTTTGAATAAAGAAATTCATGAGAATATTTTTATACATACTAAAAAAATATCTATTAGATTTAGCATTTTGTTAAATTATTTTAAATATATTTTAGAAAAATCTTTTAAATCTATAATATATAATGTTTTAATCATAAAATTTCAGAACTTTTTGTTTAGTCTGGTTTTCTTTATTTTTTAAAACAAAATATGTTTTTAAGATTTCTTTTCAAAAGAAAACTAATTTTATTATAATTATTGCATTTTGAAATGAAGAAAAATTTCTTGACTTTCAATTTTAAAAATGCAAATGTTATTACATTTAAAATGATTCTGATATTTTTTGGTTTTAATTTTATTAAAGTCTGTGATTTTTATTTTTATATTGGACCTGAGTATGAGTGACAAAATTTTTGCACATTCTCAGTAATAACGGCTATCATTTTAATTCTCTTTTTCAGGAATTCTGCTCATCACTTTAATTCCAAAAGTGCTAGAATCCCATGGCCATGGGATGGGAGCCATGGGAGTATTTTTGGAAATCATTGCCGGGATTTTGGTGCTCTCCCAGCATGCTGGAATTTTAGCACTTTTTAGGTATTCCAGGGTTTATTATTCTCCTGGCAATCATATTCATGTGAATCATATTCTTGAAACAACCAATCATAGAGTATGCTGGGATGTTTACTATATCTGGTATTCTAGAAGGCTAGCCACAACCATGCATAAATAATGCTTGATGACTTAAATTTTCATTATAAATTTTTATGTATAGTCAGTTAAAATTTACTGTATTGAATATATCGTGCAATATTATTCTATTCTGTCTATAAAATTTAAGCTAAAAATTAATAATATAGACATAACAATTTAATGTATCTGTATTTTTTGCAACGAACGACCATCTATGGTATTCTGCTTGTAATTCTCCAAGTGGCTGCACTATCCTTTCCAGGGTCGGTAAGTCTTGAATAAAGTTTTTTGGTTTAGAAATTGTACATGCTGGACCCATTTGGATGACTTCGTTAACGAATTGCGGAACCTCTATATCGTCCATCACTGTTAATACGTCTTCTAACGGAAGAGTTTTTCTACGTATAGGCCGAAGTTGCTTGCTAAAAATCCAACGGATCTTCTTAATGTGAACACGTCTAAGCTTCTGTTTGTAGTCAAGTAAAAAAGCGTCAAAGTTTAAATATATTCTAGAAAAATCTTTTAAATCTATAATATATAATGTTTTAATCATAAAAATTCAGAACTTTTTGTTTAGTCTGGTTTTCTTTATTTTTTAAAACAAAATATGTTTTTAAGATTTCTTTTCAAAAGAAAACTAATTTTATTATAATTATTGCATTTTGAAATGAAGAAAAATTTCTTGACTTTCAATTTTAAAAATGCAAATGTTATTACATTTAAAATGATTCTGATATTTTTTGGTTTTAATTTTATTAAAGTCTGTGATTTTTATTTTTATATTGGACCTGAGTATGAGTGACAAAATTTTTGCACATTCTCAGTAATAACGGCTATCATTTTAATTCTCTTTTTCAGGAATTCTGCTCATCACTTTAATTCCAAAAGTGCTAGAATCCCATGGCCATGGGATGGGAGCCATGGGAGTATTTTTGGAAATCATTGCCGGGATTTTGGTGCTCTCCCAGCATGCTGGAATTTTAGCACTTTTTAGGTATTCCAGGGTTTATTATTCTCCTGGCAATCATATTCATGTGAATCATATTCTTGAAACAACCAATCATAGAGTATGCTGGGATGTTTACTATATCTGGTATTCTAGAAGGCTAGCCACAACCATACATAAATAATGCTTGATGACTTAAATTTTCATTATAAATTTTTATGTATAGTCAGTTAAAATTTACTGTATTGAATATATTGTGCAATATTATTCTATTCTGTCTATAAAATTTAAGCTAAAAACTAATAATATAGACATAACAATTTAATGTATCTGTATTTTTTTTAAACAATACTGTTGAATTATATTTGACCTTGGAATAAAATGCATTGGTGATAGTAAGAAAACAATAGAAATTTTTTATATAATAATTTTAGATAGAGACCAGTTCTAATGAATATCAGGGTGAGTATGTTATAAGAATCAATCTTGCCTATATTGGGTTTGTAATATGTTGAACTTGTCAAGTTAATATTCCTGAAATTTTAAAAAATGTTATAAATATGTTCAGCATACAAATGCAATATGACAGTTGGAACTAATCATTAAAAAATGAAAAATACCAGTTTCAAATAAATAAATCTTAATATTCTTGGATTGTTGCAGTTAATAAAAAGCAATGGCAGTCATCTCAATATTTGTAGTTTTGTTCTCAACATTTTGTAATAGTAAGTTTTTGAATTTTCTTTAATTATATTTTATTTGATATGGAATTAAAATTATATAAATTCCTAAAATATTATACAGACTATCAAATTATCTGACACATCATAATTATATTTCATGTTTTTTTCTCCCAAATATTAAATTAAATATTGAACTAAAAAGTTTAATTGATAAATTTGATGATGATAATATATGCATTGATTTAAATCCCCCATTCTTAAATAGGGGATTTATACTGAACCACCACATTGTAAATTACAGACTATTTATTTACTTTTTATGTATACTGTGTGTGTTCATGTTTGTGTGTTCCTTTAATTTTTTTTTCTGTTAATGATAAATTTCTTGCCATTGATATTTTTTTTGCAAAATTTCTACATCATGTTAAAATAATAATTGATTTTGTTCATTGTACAAATGAGGATAAACTTCTCTGACAAGTAGGTAAATAAAATATTTGTCTGTAATTTTTGTCCATGGCCTGTTTTTGTTTATAATTTTCTTCTGCTTTATTTCTTGACCAACTCAGCCTTCAAACAGTAATTAATATCTTTTGTTTTAGAATGAGTAAAAACATTTCAAGCTGAAGATCTAAATTGCCTTCACTCCTCATCAGTACATTTGATTTTCTGTAATTATTTGCATAATCAATACAGAAAATCATAATTTTCTTTAATCATAATATTTCTTTTTTAAGCTGTCATTACAGCATTGTTTTTGTTTCACAATTAAACCTTATGTTCTTATCCTTTTTAAATTCTTAATTCCAGTTATGTTAATTTATCTTCTTTAATGTAACATTAAAGAAGATAAATTAACAGAATGAGGACTAAATCCAACTAACTTATTGAAAAAAGCTTTTATATTTGCATACTAATAATAATTCTGAAAATAGCTGTTGAAAAAAAAAGAATTAAATTTGAGTAAAGCTGTTTAGAAATCATAAATCATCAATGGAGAGAGATGTGAATGTTGATGCTTGACTTACAAATATTGCATAAATTGTGAAGATTGTAATTTTAATTGGTCAAAACATTAAGCTTTTAATTTAAATAATATTTTATATCAAAGATAAATAATTTAATATTAAAAATAAACATAATAATAACTATATTTTAAAACCAATTGAACTTCTAAGGAATATCATCATCTATTGACAAAAATGTCATTTTTTTAATTTTCAACTTTTTGGGATTGTTAAAATAAATGTTTCAAATTTTGGACTTTTTCCTTTGAATATGAACCAAATGCTGTCTTTATGCTAAATTTAAAGTTTATACAGCCAATTTTTAATGTTAATGCTAGGAATTTCCATTGCTTGCATATGTTATTGAGTATGCATTCATATATTAAAGTATTTTTAGTCTTCAATTAATATTGAAATTTTCAGAACAAAGTAGCCAAATAAATAAGAGATCTACTCTATTTAATAATTGAAAAAATAATCATTAAAAATGATTATTTATTCCCAAAAACTATATTATCCACATCACTTGTTTCAGATATATTAGTTAAGTTGTTTACAGCATAATAATTTTCCCAATTCTGATTGAATGAACCTGTTAATGAGAAAACTATATATCTAATACAATGGTATCTCTCAGTTTGTCAGTCTTGCAATTCGATAGTTGAATTTCGCAGGAAGGTGCATGAACATGCATGGAATTGTGTAATGTCATTTGTTATTTGCATGGTTATTTGTCAATTCTTGTTGGGCTGCTTTGGTGTTTTCTTGTGTTGTCTGTTTTAATTTTCAATTTTGCATTTTTCAGAAAGTAAAAAATTTGCACATCCATAGTTATTATTACTTTTTTGAGTGAAATTTAGAGATGGATTCAAAGGAAAGTGAACAAAGGAATAATTTAGGAAAGAAGAATTCTTGATTGAGCATAGAGAAGAAGAAAGAAATTGTAGATAAGGTGCATAAAGATAAAACAGATGTAGATCAAGAGTATGGCATTCTAGGACAACTTGGCAACATTTCGCAATAGAGAGAGAAGTTTATGGGTGCCAGAGTGTCTGCTAGAGAGATGGAAAAGCTGCTTTTCACTTGGATTAGGTAAAAGCAGATGAAGGGAGATCCAGTAAATGAGGCAATGATCTGTGAGAAGGCTAGATTGATTTTTGAAGAATTGCAGAAGAAAACTCCAGTATGTATCTCAGATCAAACTGAGGAATTTGAGTTGAGGCTGGTTTCATAGATTCAAAGGAAGAACAAGATAAAGAAGACTTCATTCCAATATCCAAGAGCTAATAAATTGTGTATTTTGTAATTTAATGTGTTTATACAATAGTAAAATGCATATAATAATGTAAATAAATAATGTATCTCTCTCATTTCACCGTTAGGGGAGTGGAATAGGGTCTGACAACAAATTAATCTATTTTCCATTGTCTTAGATGGGAAAAATTGTCCTGCAATTCATCAGTTTCTCAATTTGACATTAGTTTGGTGATGGATTAGTGTCAAATTGCGAGGTGCCACTGATAAAGAATTTGCACATAAAAATTTATTTAACTGATCACATAACTTAAAAATATTAAAATTAAAATAAAACGCATTAAAAAATTGACAAAGCATTAGTCCCACATTACAAAGTTTATAAGAAGGTATAAGTGCAAACCATCAATCCTAGAGTTTTAGTCTGGTATATCTATCTGTAGTATAGATATGTGAATTTTCCTTGTCATTAATGATCTTTTACATCAGTTGATGGTCAGTTCTGTTTAGTACCAATCAGAAGAGTGATATTTATATCATGGCCCAAGCCAACTGTATTGTAAAGAATGGGATCAATCGGCCAGCCAATTGATAGTACCAAACTAATTATTATAAAAGTTATTATGGAAGTTTTAAATAGAATGATTCCTTATTGACAAAATAATTAAATTTACTCCCAACAAGAACAGTTTTAATTGGAATTTAACCAAAATCATCATATATAATAAAGGAATAAGCATGTGGAGTCCATGTTTCTACGCATGTGCGAACTCCTGCGCCAGAAGTCTCGCCGTTACTGTTTTCTCCTGCTTCGAATCTTTAATCGCGTTTTTTAGAAAACTAAAATTCCAGTCACTCTCACTTCAAATCTTTAATTGCGTCTTTTAGAAAACTAAATCCCAATCTTTTTATAAAATTTTACTTTAAATTATCATAGTTTACTTCCTATTTATGTTTGTATATTTCTTTTGTTATTTGACAACAATTTCTGTCTTTTTCAATCGAAAAATGTTGGTTGTTCCCCGGCTCGAGAGTTCAGGTTGCATTTGGCGCACGAGGCTACATAAATGTTGCATTTAAAATTCAGTTTGCATTCGGTGTGTCGAGGCTACATAAAAGTTGCATTTAAAAAATATTTAGTCGAGGCTACATAAATGTCGCATTTAAATAATATTTAGTTCAGAATTTCAATAATATTTTATTCATTTCAGAAATTATAATTTTTTATTTTAAGATAAAAATTATAATTATTATCTAAACAACTGAACAATCGGTAGTTTGTTAGTTGCCAATTTCATGTAAAGAAAATTTCAAAGTTGGTCAGGAGGAAAAAAAACAAACAAGCAAAAGAATTATATAAAAGGTCATTAAATAAATGAAAAATCTCAAATTTGACAGATAAGAAACAAATGTTTCGTTTTTGGTGTATTTGGGCATATAGTGACCACGGGCTAACTAGTTATTTTATAAAGCAGAAGAATAGTCAGTGATCTGTTATGACTTACGATATATTACAATGTACTTGGAGTTGCTTCCATTCTATTTATATGCTTCCATTATATTTAATAGAAATAGTGCTAAATGAATTAGTTGTAAATTTTTTATTGATATAGTGTTGTATTGCTTGAAGATTCCCATTTTTTTGCTCTTGAATTTATTTGAGCAATTTTTAATGATTACTTTAAATATCAATTTAATAAGTGAATATTAATTTTTATTTAAATTAGGTGGTGTGCTTTCTGGATCCAATTCACCATGGGGATTATCAACATTGACTTATTGGTTTTGGGAAATTGTTAATATTGGATATCTTTTGTAAGTTCAGTATTTATTTTTATCATTTATAAAATGTAATTAAAATTGAAATATTATTTTGCAAAAAAAAAACTTGTTTTTTAATACTGTAGTTAGTTAATCTATTTAGATTATCGATTTACACTCCTATTTAATATATATATATATTTATTGATTATGAAATAAGAAAAACTCAATAGATTATTAATATATGCACCAACAAAAATGGCAGATTCATTGCTACACTAAAATTCTTATATAAAAATAAATATCATATAATTCATTTCTGATTTATTAATTTCCATATATTTCATATTTTTTCCATCCAATTCCATCCATTGATTCCATTCAATATAGATTTCTATAATATTTTTTGTGAGCCTCAACTTTTTTATAAATACAGTGGATTCCGCTTAATTGGGACACGTTAGGACTAAGCCATTTTGGCCCAATTAAATGAAGTAGTAATAAATTCTAAAATATGTAATTTGTAGGTAAAAAAATAGTAATTAGGTACCTATTTTAATGCTTTATTAAATTAGGTACCTAATTATTAGTTTTTTACCGATCTCCTCTGACTTCATCTTCAACACTGGGCCACTGATAGTCATGCCTCGCTAGCTATTGAAAACCATTGATCTAATGCTGCTTCGATTTCTGGATCCTTTCCATCATGCTTTCTTTTGGATGTACCTGAAATTTCTTTCTATAATTCCCACTCCTCACACATCTGATTTTTCTTGTTGTAGGAGATGCGCTATGGTAGATTTTGGTTTATTTCAGCAAGTCTACAATGGCTGGCTTTTAATTTTATTCAACAAAGCAGTTTTACTTGATAGTGTATCCTTTCTTGACATCTTGGCAGATTTAAAAATTTTAAATAAAATCGAAACTGTAAATGAATATTGCTATATACAGTAACAATAGACTTTTAAGTAGACGCACACTTGCCCGACTCACTATGATAGATAATTAATTCTCATCATGCTAGTGTTGCCAAATACAGTATTGTTATGTATTATTTATCAATGATGATATTTACTTATAATTTTACTAAAGAATGGATGTTTATATTAGTTTGGCGACAGTGTGTTGATGATGTGTATGTAATAGGATATGAAGAAACAATCCACTCCAATATGTTATATTTGTCTTGTAGAAAGGTTTTTAACCTGAAAAATTACTGGTACAATAAAATGTTGTTATAATTTTTATGTAAGGATTATTTCTAAGAAAGCGCACAATCAGTATTAATATTTATATAAGGATGTTTTTAAAGAAAGCAAGCAACAAGTATTAGTATATTAAAATGTTGTTTTAATTTTTATATAATGTGCTTTTTAATAAAGCACAGAAGTATTAGTGCATATTGCTATACTTTCGAAAAATCCCTAAAATATATCAAAAATTGAAAATTGTTTTTCTGCTACTGTCCCAATTAAACATTTAAATTATGTATTAGTTTATTAGTTTGATTTCAGTTTTTTTGTTATTTGGCCCAATTACATGGCTGTCCGAATTAACCAGTGGCCCAATTAAGTGGAATCCACTGTATACTTAATTTATAAATTCTTTTCCATTAAATAATATATTTATTATGATGTATCAGCTACTGACCTATTTTGAAGTATAAATAGCACTAATTTGAATATTTGCAAATTATTTATATGAATTAAGCATTTCACTAATGATTTCAATATCTTCTTGTAATTGTGTGCCAGAGGCCTAATTAATATGCAAAAGATTAAAATTATTATATCTTGCTTAATTTTTGTTATGAATATTTTCAAATTTCCATGGTTTATAGCATTTTTTCCCTCTTTCTAACAATTTAAGCATTTTTTTGGAATTTAATTTTTTTTAAAGTTCTGTATATGGGATTGCCGAAGATACAGTTTCTTTTTATATATAAAATTTTATCCATCCAATGGAATGATTGATATTTTCAGATACTGACATCTATTCTGAACAGAACAAGCTATGAATGAAGAAATTCAACTCATTATTTTCAAAAATAATTTATAAAAAAACCAAGCATTATATAACTTTTGTTCAATGAAATTACATTATATAATTATTAAGAAAGCTACATAAATTTATGGAATATTATTTTTATTAATATTTCCTATTTATTCACTTGTTATTTCATATACAGAAGTTTTAGTGGTACTTTCTAATAAATTTTTTAATTTATATCAAAAGACCTAACATATATGAAAATGGTCTTATCTCATACATAAACAGCTATAAATTTCTTTATATATGCTGTAATTGGACTGTTGATAGTTTATTGTATCAACACACTCAATATGACAATGTGTGGAATAAAGTAGGCTTGGCCATAATTTCTTGAGAAGAGAGGCTGCAGTAAAACAATAAAACTGCCAGGCCATTTAAAATGGCCAAAGGGTGTTTGTGTTTTGAATTTTGTGTTGTTCTCTTACTTTGGTGAAAAACACAAAAAATATAATACATATTTTTGATTATTTTAATAGAATTATCCAATATTTTCTTATTAACAGTAATATTTTTTCAATTTTAAGCATTTTATAGCTTGTTATATGAATAATAAAATTTTTACATAAAATTTCAAAAATAATACTTATTTCATCTCAAAACTGGAATAACTTTGATATATTAGAATAGAAAATTGACAAGATGAAATAAAAAGAAATCAAATTCTACATATCAGTTCCATTTAAAACAATATTTATAAAATTGGAATTTAAAAAAGTATTATATGGCAACTGAAAAAATTTAGGAACCACCATCAAAAGTGGACATTTTTAAATAATATACATGAAAAAACTGATTTTCAATAGCTAGAATAATAAAATAAGGACTATATTTTTTAAACCCTTTATGATTTTTTATTACATTGTTTTGATGTCTATACACATCATTTGCCCTCAGGCATAATTAGGTCATGTTAAGTCATATACATTAATAGCAGTGAATGGGTTAAGTCTATTTTTTCAGAATAAATGCAGGTCTTCATATTAAGAAAAGTATTGTGGACAGTTGCAGAACTTTGTTTTATGATGATGAAAGTATACACTTTTATCTGATCTTGCTTGAAAATTCATTATAATGTTAGATTAAACCAATGCCTTTTAATTTTGTATATTCTGAAATGCAAGATCATTGATTTACTTATGTTTGCATTTTTCAATTTGTTTTGTTCAAAATTTCTTTTGTTACATGATTCACAAATATCACTAAGTTTTTAATAATAATGATTGGTTATGAAATGAAAACAATAATATGAAAAACTTTAGTAAACCATTTAAATTCACTGTACTTTAGAGTTACTGGCTTGAATCAGATCAGTCTGAGCAAATCAAGTTTACTTGAAATTAAACAGATGACTTTACTTCAACTGTTTTCTAAAGTTTAAGCTCAAGTGTTATGCTAAAAATTATTTTTGAATTGCTATGTTAATTACAGGCTGATAGGCAAATTATTTAAACATTTAAACAGAGGAATTACATAATGGTATCCATCATTTACATAGCTCAAGTGTTATGCTAAAAATTATTTTTGAATTGCTATGTTAATTACAGGCTGATAGGAAAATTATTTAAACATTTAAACAGAGGAATTACATAATGATATCCATCATTTACTTAGTTTAGTAATTTGAAATCTTTCATTAAAGTGAAATTTTTTCAATTATTGCTATTAATAATCAGATCTGTTACATCCATAAGATCAAATTAGATATGAAATTGGGAATCAAACTACCATAATAGAAAGGAGGCATCCTCACAAGATTTGTTTTGACAAGGCACTTGTCAATATTTCTCAATCCCTCTATTTATAATCTTTGTTTTTCTGTTCTTAGGCATAAAACCAATTTTAATAAAATCCCTTATTTTGAGTACTTTAGATTTGTTTTGACAAGGCACTTGTCAATATTTCTCAATCCCTCTATTTATAATCTTTGTTGTTCTGTTCTTAGGCATAAAACAAATTTTAATAAAATCCCTTATTTTGAGTACTTGTTATTTGTTCTATTTTAATCATTTAAAACTTGAAAATGTTTTTAATTATTTGTTCCATTTTGCCTTTTCCTCATATATTTATTTACATAATATTTAATTTGTCTCTGAGCATAATTTATTTTGAAATGAGTCAGTCTTCTTACAGTTTTTATGTATTTAATTTAGCTCAAGATGGCATTGTTTTCTGCTGCTCTTTTGTTGTCTTTATCAAATGTTCTGTTTATATTGTTTTTGAAAATTGTATGTATTAATCTTTGTACACTGTGCAAAAACTGTCTGCATGAAAAATATGAGTGCACAGTTTTAACAAATAAATTTAAGTCTGAAAGTGGAATTGGATGAAAAAAGTAATATGAGAGACAAATGTATACACTTTGAGACCTGTATTTTATCTGTAATATAGAGATTAAGAGTGAAGTTTTATCTTGAATATCAAATTTGAATTTAAGATAAACAGTACTAATTTTTTAATATAGTAATGATATATAAATAGTTTTTTTAATGATTTTTATTTATATATAAATATTTCATTAATTTCTGATCATTTTTATTAATGAAATTTATACTTTTTTCCCCCTTTGCCTATAGCTTGAAAACATTGATAGAGGTAAGAAAATTTTAAATATGCTAATTTATAATTGATTATTACAAATTTTTTAAATGCAAGTGCTCCTTTACTTATGATGTTGGTTACATTATGATAACTCCATTGTAGGTCAAAAATATCTGAGAGTGGTGGTAATTTGCATTGACAAGTAAGAATTACCTTCCCCAAATATCAGAATTTATTTTGAATTTGAAACAAAGTTACTAGATAACACTTTGTGAGTGTATATAAACACAATGTGTTATCATTTATTGTTAACACTTTCACATTTTTTACTATCTACTAAACCTGGATGAAAATTAATAACTAAATATTATAAATATATTATATTATTATTA
>AYEL01068638.1:0-59335 GCA_000484575.1 Olivierus martensii | reverse complement strand
TTATTATAATATAAAATATTAAAAGTTTTTAAAAAAATTGTGATTGTTTTGTTATTTTTAAGCTATCTATTGGAAAAATATATAGGATACCTTCTTTTTATCATACTTTTTATGATCATTTAGAATTTTGGCAAAAGAATTTAAGTCTTTACTTTACTTTCGTATTCTAAAATTGTTAATTTTCATTACAATGAAAAAAATTTAAGTATTTTAAAGAAAAAATTTTTATTTCATTAACTTATATTTTTTCATTTAAAATAAATATCATTTTTTTTTTTTTTTTTTTCATTTAAAATAAATATCTTTTTTTTTTTTTTTTGATGATTTTTGATTTTTACTGAATTACTCAATCCTTCATTTTCTTAATAAATAGCCCTTTATTTTTCATATTTCACCTCTGTTTTATCTTCTACAATAATATTGAACAAATTGAATGCTAAAGATGTTTAACATAAATATAATACAGCTGTACATAAATTGGCAATTGGGGATAAACTGCACATCCACCTCCATTAGGTTTAGATATATTTGCAGATGAAATATTTAATTTACATTATTAAAATGCAATAACATCTGATTACTGTATAAGTAGTAGTAATTTATTAAATTTTTTTTGCATCTATTTTATATCATGCTTTATTTGGTATCTATGCAGTTAAAACTTTGATATTCAAGTAACATTACTTGATGGTCAAGAGAATTACAGCTACAGCATTGTCAACAGCAGTAAGAGAATAGATGTTTTAAATAAAAACAAAAATGTCAAAATAAATATAAAAAGTAATCAATATTTAACTTTTAAACTATTTACCATCGACACCTGTTATTCTATATACACAGTTTAAACTTTAACCTAATAGTAACTAGGCTTCACTGCTAACTGATTTATGGCTACAAGCTTTTAACAACATTTTATTGTTGTTAACAGCTTGCAGCCATAAATCATTTTACAAAATGTTATTTGGATATTTTTAAAAATTTTATATTTTTTATATATGTATCAAAATAATAAAATATAAAGATTTAAATAAATATTTTCAAAATATTAACTGAATTTGATTGTGTTATTTTATTTTTAATGGAAATGATGTATTATTAATGATTTTTTGAAGTTATCATCAATTATAAATGCATAAAAATGCTAATATTAACATTAAATCTTTGTTTAACATTGGTTTAGTTTTCTGAAAATTGTGATATTAACTGAAACTATAAATCCCATTGACTTAGTGCATAAATTTTTCATGGGATAGGTTCCATATTTGACCATGATCATTCTGGATGATAAGTTAAAATGTTTGCACATAGTTAATCAGTTGAATGTCCTATGTGCTGTATAGTTTAATGAATATATTGTTCATAGACAATATTATATACTTTAGTTAGTGGTCTTATAAAATATGCTTACTCTGTTTCCTATAATTATATGTTTACACCTTGTTTTCTCTCCATTATAAAAATGTAAGAAAACTGCATTATTTTATTTTGTTTCCTTAAAAATTTTTAACTTTTTAATTAATATATTTTTTCGGGCAATATAATAGTGAAATGACATTAAGTGACATGGCATTAAACAAAAATCCACTTTATTTCTTTCTCCCATTAATTTGCTTTTGAAAAATATATAATTAAATGTCACCAAATAATAATAGAAGGTCTATCTAAACTTCAGTAAAATTTTCAGAAAGGATAAAATTATCTTACCAGAACAATTATAATTTAATGTAAAAAAAATCAAGAGTTTTAGATTAATGTCAAATGATGTTGTCATTCCAATATCAAAATGTTAATATATGATGATAAAATTCATTTAATAGTGAAAGGAATAAAAAACAGAGAAGTTCAGTTTTATTGAGTATTACTGGACTGAAAATTGTTTGTTATAACCATTATTCATATATCCGATAATGTAAAACTGTCCAAATTTGAATGTGTATCCTCAAAGATGGTAAAATCATCTAGAATTGAACCTAGTTCTAATGGTAAGTGACTGCATTATTACATGGCCATCTAGCTGGATGCAAATTTTTAATAAAAACTGAAAATGTATTTTTAGCCAATATGATATGAAAATAGCCATGTTTAGAAATATAAGAGCAATCATTAGATTGGATTATCATAATTCCAATGGTTTAAGTAGAGGAGCATGTGAAATTATTAAGAAAAATAATTTTTAAAAGGAATTATTTAGATATGAATTGCCAATGTTTATAAAATTTTTAATTAATCTTGTAAATGAAAATTTTACAAATTATTGAAAATACATATTCCAGTTTTAAATAATAGGGAGTCTATCTGAATTGTGGATTAAGTAGAAATGTTAATTCTCACAACCTGGAATTGATATTTAATTATTGACGTTTTATCTTAGATATGATACTAAAAGATTTTAAAATGCCCCAGACATGCTTCTTTTATTATATCTTAGATCAGGGGTTGACAGCTTTCATATACTAAAGCCCATGTGCAATAAAAGTTAAAACCATTGAGGTGGCACAGTTTAATTTTTGAAAAAAAATCAAATATAAATTTAATTTTCTAATCACAATGTTGTAATAAATAAACTAAATAATTGTCTTGAAATATAAATATTTATACAAAATATTAAAGATATTTTAATAAAGATATACATTCATGGATAACTAGAAAATCAAAATTAAAAGTAACTACATAAAATAACATAAAATAAAATTAAAAGTAATTGTTGTTATATGCATAAATTTTATATATTCATATAAATGAGCAATATATGAAATGTGAATGCATTTAAGATGTGGATTGCTAGAATACATCTGCAATGCCAATGCCTGTCTTAGATAATTGGTGATGAAAATTAAAATTATAAATACAATATATAATTACAATAATTTCTTGCTGGAAATAAACAAATTTATCATTTTCTTGTTTTTTAATGTTAATGTTTTCCAATAAAAATTTTAATATATTTAAAGAAACTTTTATATTTAATAAATAGATTGTATATATTACTATTTATTCTGAGATTGAATTATACAAGCAATTCCTGACATACATAGCTGTGGTTACATATACATTATACATATAGTTAATTTCAGTTAATGAACCAGATCTGTATCCTAGATCCTTCCTGAAAAACTGATTTGGAATTTGAATTGAATATGAATTCTCCAAGATGATAAGTAACTATTTTACCATACAACTTATGTGCTTATTTTTTGATATAACTATTTTTAATATATCTTTTGAGACCCACTATGTAACGTGTGCTTTGACATATGTATGATTTTATTTATGTAAGAATTCTTGAAACATTCTATTTACATAAGTCAGGGACCATCTGTATTATTATTATGTTATTTTTCATTATTGTTTTTTATATTAAATTATATAATGATTTTTATTGTAGCCTGCACTTCAACAAACTGGTTCCAGCAGTAATTGGAGAAGTTCTGGTGGTAGCAGAAGTGGTGGTGGCGGCGGTGGTGGTGGAGGTGGAGGAGGATTTGGTGGTGGTGGAGGAAGAGGAGGATATGATCAGAGGTAAAATTGAAGTTTAAATGAATTAAAACACTTTGCATTCATGGATGTTAAACAACAAACAATTTCTGAGAATTGCTTGTACTGGATATTATCTATCATTAAGTTTATTTTAATCATTGTTGTTTTTTTAACTAAACAAATTAATGATTGTTTTGTCTTCGTAATTATATAAATAATTCTTGCATAATTTTTTTGGTTTAGAAATTAAATTTTTTAATTATTTTTATATAAATTATTCCAAGAAGTCTAATTGCATATTACTACAAATTAAAGTTATGTTTTGCAAGAAGAAAATTATTTCAAAAAACTGTTCCAAAAAATTTTTTTCCCCATATTATATAAATATTATTAGTAAAATTTTTGAAAAATTAAAACCAAATTGTATAAAGCATTTTATTTTTGAAATTTTTTAGTTTAAATAACTGCAGGCTATCCCATATTTAATTATCTATTTCAATGAAATCAGACAAAATTTATTAAATACTCAATTTTATTTATATTTATCTTGCTTAATATGTGTTAAAAATGTATAAATTTCTAATTTTTTTTCATTCTCTTTCAGAATCCTATAGGTAATGAATACACAAGAATACATCTTTGTTGTAATATCCCATATCAAATGAATGCAATATAATGAAATCAGAAAAATTTAAAGAAGATTCCCATAAAACAGGTCCTACAGACAAAGCAATTTGTGAACTTATGAAAAAATTTAAAAGAAATAGATCCATTCACTATGAGTTGGGAAGAGGATACTCAAGAACAGCACTTAACAGTACTGAAGAGATATGACAATTGTTTGAATCATTTTCAAACAGTTGTCAACAACTTCAGTTAGGGAAATCAGTCAAAGACTCAACATATCCAAGACATAAGTTTGCAAATTGCTTTGTATGTAAGACCTGTTTTGTGGAATCTTGTAAATTTTTCTCTGTTTTTATTACATCATATACCTTTAATATGGAATGTTACAACAAAGATGTATTCACGTGTATTTATCACAAATAAAGTTCTGAAAGACAATGAAAATAAAATTATGAAAAAATTGGAAATTTATACATTTTTAACACACATTAAGCATAATAAAACAAAAATAAAATTGAGTTAATTCAAATGAAATCAGACAAATTAACTATTTCATTGAAATAGGCAGCTAATTCTAGAACATCCTATATAATTGAAGAAAACTTAAGACATATTAATTCTAAAATAAATAAATTGAGAAGAGGAAATTGACATCTTAATAATTACATAATGAAGTCAAATCTTCATGTTTCAATAGTTATTATTATTGATAAAATACAAAAAGAAATAATTATAAAATTACGCTGTTAAGATTTTTAAACTTGTTTGATTCTCTATATGTGGAGATCCAGAATTTGGGTCCACTGTAAGGTGTCAATCTCCATCTCATCATAATTTATGAAAGGAATTTGAACGATGTGACACAAAATTTTTAATTTTTAAATTAAATTATTTTTTTAGCATTTTATTAAATATTATTATTATTATTTGACTTTGGCCTACAAATTTTCTTCATTTCTCTTTATTTTTATCACTTATTTTTCATTGATACCTTTGAAATTCATCAGTCTTATATACTCTATTGCAAAAAAATGGAATAGAGTTTGATGTAAATATATGAAGCAGCTCTTTCACCTTCAGTGTAAAGCAAATGATAATCTTATTGTTTTACCTGGCCCAGAAAACCCTGTCTCCAAACATGGAGGAAGAGTAATACACAACAGAAGATATATAGTCAAATAAAGAATCGCATTACATGCAGGTGTCTCACCAGACACAGCAGAAAACAAAAGGGGAGAAAATGTTACATAATCTTTCCCCAGGAAAGGGAAGGTGAAACCGAAAGATCAGAAGTGATCCAGGGAATGAACAGGTGAAAAAGAAATATTTGAGGAGTTACTCGTAAGATCTGGAATGGTACGGACATGTTCGGTAGTCTCCACGACACCAAGATTCAATATCCATCTCAGAAGCACTCCCCATCCGTTAGTCAGCTCCCCATATCCAACTGAGAACTGAGTATGGCATAAAATTAAATATAATAGTTTGATCAAGCAACCTACTTTGTGCTCCTCTCCCAATATTGGAAATTCCAACAGGGAAGAAAAGTTACATTGGATGGTGATTCCTCCTTTTCATCGAAGAGACTGATTACTAAATTATACTTGTGACTCCAGATATTTATCTTCCGAAATGAAATTCTATTTTGTACAGAATCTCTCTCAATTAAAAGTAGTTGTTGGTTATCTAAACTGTAGTCTCTTTGTCATTCCGTCGAGCACTCATTACCCATCCTTATTCATGCCACAGACTGCAGGTAGGCCAAAAAGCCTGTTCAATATCGTCCTCGGATACCACATATATAGCCTGTGGTTGGTATTGATTGTCAAAAACATTAGCTGCTACTTAGTAAAATTAAAATTAATCTCAACTGCAAAGAGTGCTATTGTTTAGTTATATATTCTCTCTGTTTTAATGTATTGTAATTATTATTTTAATTTACATGGTACTTAAAATAAATATGCACTGTTACAAGGTAACAACCCTTTATTAATTCATGATTATCTTAGAAGTTGATAATCTCTTCTGAGATGAATTTTTCATATTCTTATGCATATTATTTGACATTTGAATTAATTATATCCAGATTAGCAAGAATTTATTGTATTTTTATATGAATTATGATCTTTTACACTATTTTTGTAAATATAATTTTTACAATTGTTTTTGACATATTTTTCACTCCTGTTACTTGTTTTATCAACTATGTTTTTGCATATTTTTAAATATTTGTGATTTGCTAGCCTTGTTTGCTAACATAATGTTAAAAAAAAACAAGTGTAAACAACACTTTTTTTTTAACATTATGTTAGGCACAGTTTGAACCAAGCAATCCCAGTATCATGAAACAAAAGTAAACCACATAGCTTTCATTAGAGCCATAGTTATGTTGATCGACAGTTAGTGAAGTTCAACAAATTAATCTAAAAATTTATAAAAAGTTCTTGTAATTCAAGTTTTAGAAAACATATATATTTAACAAATCTAATTTTATTTATATATACTTTTTTGCAATGATGACTCAAACCACGTATCAATGGCATTGTCTGGCATTTTTGTCACCATTTAATGTTCAATGAATCAACTCAAAAACAGTACACACGTAAAGAATATCAAGGTTCATGACAAGATCGAAAAACGAACCGAAAAGTCGTTCTCTTAATACCCGCTGCTTACGATAGTTTGGTATTCGTCTGAAGCTAGGTTTTGGTTTTAGTTTTGAATTCGGGCATGCCGAGCCAAGGAAGATATTTTCTTTGATTTCGATTATTGAAATAGGAATTTTTTGAAAAATTTACTTTTATAATGCCTTATCTTGGGTTAACCCAAGATAAAGCACAATGAAGAGCTGTGGCAAAATTTTAATTATTGAATAAATGCAATATTTTCATTAAATTTTGATTAAATTCCAATAAAAATCGATTAAAAATAAAAAAATACATCATCTCACGTTAATCCATCGTTTAGAAGTTGAAAACGCAATCTTTCTACCGATTCTAGATAACTTCCAAAACAAAATTTTAGGTCAAAATTTCCTGCGAAATTTTTGTGGGGAAAAAAGCTGTGAAAATTATCAATATTTGATTATTTTTAATGATGTAAGCATTATCTAACAAAATTCTTCAGATTTACTGAAAGGATTTAATGTACATTAAATAAATGTTTGTAATTCCTGCAATTATAAACATATATTTATAATTGTTTTTATTGGCTAAATTTGGTGCAATTACTGGTTCGTTACACACAAACTTATATAATTTATATTACTTTTAATAGAATATATTTTTATTAATTGATTACTATTGTGAAAATACGTTTATTTAAAAGGATTAAAAATATGTTCAATTAAACTGTAAACTGTGTAAATTGATCTAAAGAAGATAATGAAAAGTCGAGGATATGTTCTTTATAACCATGTAAAATGGATAAGGATTAAAGGAAAAAAAAGGGAGTGGTTCATTAATTTTTAGGGACAATTTAATACTTATATTTTTTCAATTAATTTTTGAAAATGAAAACATAAACATTAATTAACATCGAATACGGTACAAAAAACAAATTAACAATATTCCCTACAAATAAAAACAATAAAAGTATTCAAACATAAATAGGCGATCTGCAAGCCTAAGTTGAGTTTAGTTGAACTGCAAGACTTGGACAGTAAAAGTTAATAGTGAGCGATAAATTGCAAAAGCGGAAGTGGACTAAGAAGAACTATGCGTTATTCTAAAGTAAAAGTTAATAGTGAGCGATAAATTGCAAAAGCGGAAGTGGACTAAGAAGAACTATGTGTTATTCTAAATTAAAGACGTTATAGTGAAACAAGATTATTTTGTTTTGTGTGTAAATAAATTGGACTATACGAAAGATAGCTGTATTCGCTCTTTATTAATCTCTACGAACTCGTAAACCCACAAAACGTAACAATATGATACTCTTTTAATTATAAATGGCATAATTTATAAATTTATTTATGCAAAATGATCAAAATAAAACAAAAAAAAAAATTTTTTTATTTTCATTTAAAAACCGTGTAAAAGCGAAACCGTGTAAATTGAGTACTGTGCAAATCAAGGTAAAATATAGCTGTATTTATTCTTTATTAATCTCTATGAACTTGTAAACCCACAAAACATGAATACATGATACTCTTTTAATTTATAAATGGCATAATGCAAAACAATTAAAATAAAACCCAAAAAAAATTTTTTTTTATTTTCATTTAAAAACCGTTTAAAAGCGAAACCGTGTAAATTGAGTACTGTGCAAATCGAGGGCTAGGTGTAATTGTTTTTATTGGCTAAATTTGGTGCAATTACTGGTTTGTCACACACAAAACTTATAATTTATATTACTTTTAATAGAATATATTTTTATTAATAGGATTACTATTGTGAAAATACGTTTATTTAAAAGGATTAAAAAACTTATATAATTTATATTATTTTTAATAGAATATATTTTTATTAATCATAATTTATATTACTTTTAATAGAATATATTTTTATTAATAGGATTACTATTGTGAAAATACGTTTATTTAAAAGGATTAAAGATTATATTATTGTGAAAATACGTTTATTTAAAAGGATTAAAAATAAAAAAAAATTTTACGTCACGTATGATATAAAACTATTACCAGATTTTACTTAATCATAATACGATAAAACTATTACCAGGTTTTACTTAATCACAATACGAGGATACCATTGGAAAATACGTCTATCGATTACTATTGTGAAAATACGTTTATTTAAAAGGATTAAAAATAAAAATAAAAAAAACATTACGCCACATACGCAGGATAAATAAACTAATTTATTATTAGATATATATAATATGTCATCGCGAGCGCTTTAACTGAATGTTTATTTGTGGAACACCCCAGCAGGGATGGCCTGCATCCGAAACTGGTCAGTCACGCGTTTGAGATTACCGGCTGAGGAGGGCCATAATAGGCCAAAAGCATTTAATTAAAAAAAAAAAAAAAACCCCAGAAAACAATTGTATTATTAGTATATGTATTGCTTATTATATATATCTAATAATAAATTAGTTTATTTATCCTGCTTCAAGTGCTTGTTGTGATTTCCTGTCAGAATATAGAGCTTCCATAAAATCCTATTTTAGATATACAGTAATACCCCAGAGTTATGTATTAGGTGGGACTGGGAAGCATAATATAAGTTGAAAATTACGTAAGTAAGGGTACCTACAGTTTCCCAAACCTAATTTCAGGTGCATATGTATTAGGTTCTTAACTGGCCCTTTATTCAGGGTTGCAGAGTCATATAACAAACGATTCGACTCAGACTCTACCTTTTAAAAAAAATCCAACTCTGACCCCCTAAAATTTGTAAGGTCCAACTCCGACTCTGCCCAAAAACCTTCAACTCTGCAATCCAGTGTTGCAGAATTGGATGGCAAATGATCCAACTCCATCTTTTAAAAAATCCGACCCCGACTTCCTAAAATTCCTAAGGTCTGATTCTGACAGTTTAAAATTCCGACTCAGACTCCACCCAAAAACCTCCGACTTCCTGACTCCCAACTCTGCAACCCTGCCTTTATTACCAAGAAAATAACAAATTATAAAAGTTTATAATATATAGTTGTAAATACAGACTCTTAATCAACAAATCAGCAAATAAAATATCCAATCCAATCCAATCCTAGCCGTTCAATCATATCCAATTCTTGGCTATTCTATGGGTCATGTCCTCCAAGTCTTCCTGTCCCTGACCAATTCCCGCAGTTCCTCGATGTTCTTGCCCGTGTCCTTCTTGACTGTATCCAGCCAACGGATCTTCGGTCTTCCACCGCAGTTCCTCGATGTTCTTGCCCGTGTCCTTCTTGATTGTATCCAGCCAACGGATCTTCAGTCTTCCACTAGGTCTTGTTCTGTTCATCCTCCCCAGCATCACATCCTTCTCCAGTGAGTTGGCCGGTATCACATGACCAAAAAATGTCAGCTTCTGCCTGGTGATTTTATCTTCTAGGGAAAAATCAGGATTGATGCGCTCCAAGACTGACTTGTTGGTGACCCTTGCTCTCCAGGGGATCCTCAGGAGTCTTCTCCAGCACCACAGTTCGAACGCATCAATCTTTCTCCTGTCTGCCTTTGTTAGGATCCAAGTCTCACACCGTAGGTGGCAATGGGAAACACAATGGCGGTGACCAGTCTGCACTTGGTAGTGATTGATACATCCAATAAAATATATATACATACATATATATGTACTATGTAATTGTGAAACAAACAAGTGGACAACGAGGCAAGATGAGATTTTACATATCTCCAAATTTATGTAAGTCGGGTTTACACAAGTTGGGGTATTACTGTATGAGGGGGGACCCAAAAATAACCAGAATTTCCTGATAAAAAGCATAAACTTTATTTTTTTTTAATACAACTTTAATCACTTTCAAAATACTCTCCATTGGTACTAATACACTTCTCCAAATGTTCATTCCATTGTAGGAAGCACCTTGCAAATTCGGCCTCTTTGATACCTGCTAGCGGTGTCATGACATTGCATTTGACTTCGACAAGTGTTTTGTCGACATCAGCAAAACGCTTGCCTTTCAAGTCCCTTTTGATTCGATGGAACAGGAAGAAGTCTGTGGGAACCAAATCTGGTGAATAGGGTGCGTGGGTCAAGGTAGTCATCTGTGAAGTCTGGGCACAAACTTAGCAGCCACTTGTTGCATTCCCAAATCACCATGCAAAATGTGCTGAATGGAGCTCCAGAACAACCTGGATAAGTCTTTGAGTTGGTCGATTGTTCTGTGTCGATCTTCCCTGATGAGATCACGGATTTTGGTGATGTTGTCCTCAGTTCGTGCACTTGAAGGACGACCGGAACGGGGCTGATCTTCAATGGCCATTTCCCCTTTTAAACCGAGAAAACCATTCGTACACTTGCGTTTTACTGAGAGCATGTTCTTTGTAAGCTGTTTGCATTATCACAACAGTTTCAGCTATGTTCTTGCCAAATAAACAACAAAACTTCACAGCCGCACATTGTTCGTGAGAATCTGCCATTTCTTCGTGTCACGAGTGCATTACAGACACACACACAGAACTGCCAGAGAAATCATACGCGTCGTTGTCAGTTGACGCCACTTGACATACTAACTCAGGAGAGGTTCTTCCACAGCCCCCTAGTGGTGCAACCTCATGCTACAAATACACGATGCGCAGGAGTATGATTTTGGTTATTTTTGGGTCCCCCTCGTACACACACATATATATACAGTGGATGATCGGTTAATGAACAGTTCAGATAACTGAAAGATTTTTATGTTCGGATAACAAACACTTCACAGAACAAACTGTGGGACCGGCAGACTGACCGAATGACAGATCAGCCGAATGGCTGCATGGTAAAGCTGTGGCTTACCACACACTTATGACCCTACAGATAGGATAGCCAATAAGTTAACACATATTCTTAAATCTAAATCCTTCCCAAAATTATGAAAAGTCAAAAAAGTATGGTGCCCATATGCGCCTAGACTCTTCGGATATGTTAAAGCCCATAAGAATCCGGTCTCCATTAGGCCTATGGTGGACAAGAAATCCTTCCCGTTATATGAATTAGAAAAAACAATTGCTACATGGGCAGGTCAACATCTGAAAGGATATCCTTATACTATAAGTTCCTCGCTAAAATTTCTTGACAAATTTCTAGAGGTAGGATTGTTCCACAATGAGCACTACACTATACTTGATACAAGTCGCTGTATCCTTCTATAGAACAAGCCCCGGCAGCACTTATGTTATATCGTTTTATTATCCAATATCTACCAGAGTCCGACTGCTGCCCTCATATTATTAAGGATATTTGTCATTTGATTACATATAATTTGTACTGTAAAGCTGCGTATTTTAACGAAGATCAATAATACTAAATTACAAAGTACTTCTTCTTTATATCGGAGTCCCTAGAATCAACTGTTTGCATTAGCCAGTGGCCAAATAGCTGCACCTATTTGTAAGCGGTATCCAAAATGGAAATTCTGGTAGCAATTGGCTACTTGGCTATCGGGTTTGTCGAGCCCTGTATATTAGAGATCAACATTATTGATATAATATTCAAAGAGATCTAGTAGGATAAAGTAAAAGTAAATTATAATAATGGTATGAAATATTTAAAGTATTTTTATTCTCATTCTCTATAATTATATAATACTGAAATATTGAATTTATAAACAAAATTAATAAATATTTTATTTTATAGGGCACCTGGACCACCTCGTCGGAGAATGGGGAGAATTGTAAATTCATGTGGTATGTGAAAAAATATTTCAAATTTATCAAATATAAAGTTAATTTGAATGATTCAAGTAAGGGAGAAGAAACAGATAAAAATAATATAAAACAGATTAATGTTTGAATAATTTTTCATATTAATTAAATTCTTTAATACTATTTTCAATTTGATAAAGTAGAAAAATAATTAGTATGTTTAATTCTGTTTCATTGTAATTAATTTTTATTAAGTCTCATTCATTATTTCATGTATCCATTAACTATTTTCATATCAAAGTTATATAACAAATCAAAATTATTTGTTGTTTTTTGATGATAATTATTTGATTTAACAAGTTAACTTAATATATTAATATTCATTTTCTTATAAATTGTAAAAATTTTATATATAAACTCAGTTTTACCCTTCTAGCTTCCCTTCATAAGCAACTTTGATTTTGAATTTAGCACTTCAGGAGCAGAATTCTGACTACTGCTTGATATTTTATTTATCTCTCTGGCAGATAAATTTATTACCACTAAAACTTGTATTGCAGTATAGTAATGTCATCTGTTGTTGTTAGATGAAACTTTACCATATTTCATAATTAAATTTGCAAATTAGTGAAGGGAAGAAAAATCAATGAAAATTTATGTTTAATTAATGTTAATCTTTAAAATTTGCATTATGTATTTCTTTTGGAGTTATATTTGTTTGATTTAATTATTCCTATTTCAAAGATTAATGACATTCTAACCTTTCTTATTATAATCTTGGCCTTTATTGTAAATTTTTAAATGTACTTCCTTTTTGGCTTTTTATCTGATAGTTGCATTTTAAATCACATTTAATGCATATTTTAACTCTTAATATTATACATTTGATCACACAGTTTTTCAACTAATTTTGTTAATTGAATTAACATTTTAAAATAAATTATATATTTTCAATTTAAAAATGACAGAAAAGAAATAAAGATGAGCTTTGTCAATTGAAATGGAAATTTATATTTAAAAAAAAAATTGAATTCGAATGCAAGAATGCAATAAGTCCTACTAAAAGCAGATGAACTATTTGTTTTGACTCTAAACATTACTATAAAAATCAGAATAATAATATTTTGTAATAAATTATTTTTTCCTTAATTTATGATTTCTCTCATTACACTGTTTTCATTTTTCCCTCTGGAAAATGTAAAATCTAGGTAACAGTGTATAAAGTAATGTGGAAATTTTCATTATTGTTTAAAATTCACTATTTCATTTTTGATTTTTTGCATCATGTATAATAAAAATATCAAGATCTACAATTATCTGAAATGTTTTTGAAAAATATTTCATCTTTTATTGCTATTTATAACTTGTTGCAATACTCTTTCTTTTCCAAGTTAGTTCAAGCAGTGAAGTAATTTGGAAAAGAATATAATAATGAAATATTAATAGTGTTCGATGATTGGCAATATATGATAAATGAGAATAAATATAAGTTGAAATGAAATCTAAAATCTAAACCATATTTATTATGTATATAATAATTATATATTGTTGCATTTTTAATGTGAATTAAATTGAATATTTTGATACTGAAATAATCCAAAAGCTTTCAATATAAGGAAGATTGCATTCATTCCCAATAAGTAGCAAATGATTGATGTTCTTCTCAATTTATTTGTTAAATATTAGTGAAGAAGACAAAACAGAGAAATATCAGAAGAATATTGTAGATTAAGAAATAATTGATAAAATAATTCCATATAACATGAACAATGATCCAAAAACAAAATTCCTTTTTAAAAAGTTAAAACATAAGCCAAAATTGATGAAATAAAAAATATTTTTAATAAAGTACTTGAAAGTTTTTCCATTATAATTAAATGTGATTTTATAAAATGAACAAAGAATCCATTTTTTACTGACTAAATTTTCAAAAAATGGAAATTGTTTAGATAAAAAAAAATAAAAAAATATTTTAACATGAAGCTCTCCTGAAAATTTTAAGTAACAGTCTTAAAAAATAATGAAAATAATATTTAAATGTTAAATTTTTTATATTGTCATACTTTGTTATTGTGACAGTTACATTACAGACCACTTCTGTAAAGAGAATTACTATCTTTTTTCATATACAAATGTAAAAAATATATTGTGCACTTAATGAATAATAGTGCATTTAACACTAGGCCTAAAAAAAAGTCAGATGATTGCACTTCAAAGAATTTGCATATCAATTTTGAGGATCTAAGTTTGATTCCAGATCTCATACCTTCAGTTTTTTAATATGGCTCCAGGTTCAGTGCATTTGTGTTAGAATAAATATATAAAATGTAAATTAAGTATTATTTTGTAGAAAATTTTCATTTTCAGATATAAAAGAAAAACATGGAATATAATTGAGAAGCACTGTATTAGCAAATCACCATAAAGCAAAATGCTGTGAAGTATATGACATTCCAGAAGTCATGTAAAGACCATTAACAAAATTTTTAAAGATTTATATTGAAAAATATTATTTTATAAACTGTCATCATAATATAAAAATTGATTGATCTTTTTATGTGACCAATTAAACTTCCTTACTTATTTAGTTAAATTGAACTTATTATTATAGGTTTTTTTGGAAGAAAATCAAATATTAAAATTTTGATACCATTTTTCATAGTGAATTGATATCTTAACTGGAAGTGATGATTAATACAAAAATATTAATAAAATAGTTTTCGTTTTAAAATTAATTCATCAAATATCTTTATAAAATTTGTATTGTCATGATTATAAAACTTTATTTGTAGCTATATGATTAGTTTGATGTTTCGAATTATTTTTTTACGAACTGATACTTTTATACATACACAAATGCTTATGGAAACATTTAAAATTATCAGTATGTAAAATAATAATGGATCAAAGTTTATAAACATTTTAGTTCTTTATCAAAATATTTTGATATTTGTATGTTTTGGCAAGAAATCATATGAATTGCATAGTTTTTCTGTTCACATTATTAAATACCTTCTTTTATAATTAAATACCTTCTTTTATAATTAAATCTTATTTTAGAAATTTTTGTTATTTTAAATCAGATAAACATCTTTTACTTAACATATTTTGCCTTACAGAAGGTATCATTTTCCTCATCAGCAAAAGTTTACAACTCCTAAGTTTAAAACCAAATTTTATTTATTAACTGTTATATATTGTTGTCTTAATTGTGGTTTCCACTTTTTAACTATTAAAACATATATAGTTGAAACAAAGTTTGGCATCCAGTTTAAAATTAAAGCAATGAAAATTCCAAATTTTGTTTTTATATGAATTTTATAATATCTGAATTAATTAAATAAAGGCATTTTTTAGATTATCAAAACTTATGTTACATAATTTACTATTTATTTAGCACTGAAAGCAGACCAATATGTTTATATAACTTTTTTATTACGAGAAACGTTTTCGGCTTACTTAAGCCATCATCAGCTCTTACAAAATCGTTTGTATTGCAGAACAAATTATTTAAGAACTGGTCTGCTTTTCAGTGCTGAATAAATAGTAAATTATCAGTAAGATACCGACTAAAGCAATAAATTTTGAAGCTTTATTAAGTAGCCGAGCCAGCTTATGTTACAATTTTTTTATTATAAATGTTTAATCTTCTCATTTATTATGGATTGTAAAATTTTCTTAAAGCATTATTTATATACTGTATTTATCCTCCAAGAAATATTGCAAATTGTAAAAATTAAAATGTTTTTATTATAATTCATAATGGTCAATTATTTTTCTGTTTTTAGGTAGTAGAATTTATTTCATAATAAAAGTTCCTTCAGTTATTTGTTCATATGAATAGTCTGTAAAGATGTATCTAGTGACTTTGTAAACTGCTGCCAGTTAATGGGAAGAGCTGGCTACACTTAGAGATTAAGGAAAAAACTTCATTATTGATTTTGTACAAGTTTTTCCAAACATCTTGTGGAAATATGCATTTCAGTTATAAACCTTGTGAGTTTGCTTGTTTGAAATATCATTGAGTTATAAAATCTTGAATGAAATTCTTTGGATAGTTGGTTGGAGATCTAGTGTTTGCTCTATGGGATTCCATAAGTCTGTGATTTCTGTGCCCATGTTTTGGTTCATTAAATGTGTTGTGTGTTCAGTTATATTGCATTTTCATTTATATGATGAGTCACTGATCCCATGATAGTTAGATAAAAGATATTCTGTTGTATAGCAGAAGCTTGCATGAATCTATATAGATCACAAAATTCTTTATAAAAATGACAAAGAAATACATTATTTTAGGCATAGTCAATCTCTATTGACAGTTACGATCTGTTTTGTTTTGTCAGCTACTATTAAGCGTAAGTTGTGATTTACTAGGAAGTGATATGCCATAGTTTGTTTTGGTATAATTTTTTCCTATGATATAGTTTTTGTTTTTTGTTTGTGTGTAAGTTTCAATTAACTTTTTTATCCTCAGTTCTTTTTATTTTCTTCTTTTTATAATGATTACTTTATCAGGAATTCACAATTTGCAATTCTATCAAGGATGTTAAATCTGTCAGGTATATTATATTATTGTATATTTGAGCACTAAGTTTAAGTATTTCTAGTATACGATATTGTCTGCAAAAAGTGCTGCTGCTTAGTAATTAAATAATCATTTTTTAATTTTTATTCTTGTCTAATCTTCATGAAAGTTGATGATAAACCAAATTTGTCCTCTGAGGAAAATAATCTCAAATATTTAAAGTAGTCAAGCAATGATTGATGATGATAACCTTAAAATACATATGATCATATATTTTTCTTCATATATTTATGAATCTGTGTTTTTATTTCAAATTTTCATGTGATTCTCATTTTTGCATAGATTTTTTTTTAACTATAAACTCTTATTTCAGACATAGTGTTAAGTTTAAGATAGTTTGATGACTTCATATTAACAACAGTTACTTTACTTTGACAACATTGTCATCTGCATTTTTGTTTTGTTTATATGAGGATTTTGGATGTGTTAATAATGATTGCATTAAAACCAATTATAAGCATTTTTCTCCTCATTAGTTGACTGCATTTTTTTTGCATGATCTTGTTTTAAATATAAACCTACACATTAAAAGTATACCTGATAAGATGGATTGAATTTTGTTTTTTATTAATTTTTTTAAGGCAGAGGATAGGAGATTTTATAAAATAAAATCTTATTTTCTTATATTTCTCTTCATGAGATAGATTGATGTGAAAAACTATAGAGGTGTAACTATCTGTTTTTTTTTTTTATATTTTCTATGAACACTAATTCAAGTATACAATATTATTTACAATCATGATATTAAAGTGTATTGCATATACGACACTATTGAATTTGATAGTTGGAACTTTTCAGGATTCCAATCAGAATATTACAGATCAATTTTAGATTCCATCCCCCTCTACAGTGTAGGTCAACCATCCTCTACAGTTTGGTTGGCCTTCATGGGTATAGACAATTTGTGATAAAGTCTGGAATGGCATTGTTTAGTATTTAGCAAATAATTGAGTAATAGTGTTAAATAATTAATATGTAGATATAATACCTATGAATTGTAATGTCTGTTATTAGAAAATTTCTTTATCCATAAAATATGAGATGCAACTTCTACTATGCTTTTACAATTAATTCCTGATTTTTGTTTATTTCATTCATTATTGAAAAATACAGTAATGTTCAAGATAAGAAAAATTACCAAATATCCTTTCTAATACCAGAAATCACCAGAAATGTAACTTTAACTTATAACACTATGCCTAATGGGGATTTTTGGTTTTTGTTAACATTATTTCTGCTATGATTTTCAAGAATCTAACAACCACATTTCTTAACATCTAAATATTAAGACAATCAAAACATAACAGCACAAGTTCAAGCAAAAGACTGATATATTTTTATTTGCTAAAGATCTTTCAGTTTAAAAAGCTATCTTCAGTAACAATTAGTAAAAAAATTACAAATAGAACAAACAATAATTTGAATACAAAAATGTTTACAATAGAATAAAGTATAGTGGTTATAGTACAAATATAAAAATTCTAAAACATATACTTAAAATAAAAGTTAAACTAAATATAATTGTCAAATAAAGGACAATTTATGTTTATAATGCATCCCATGAAAATGGGATGGCTTTAGGGGGGTTGTCATTAATTACATAGCATTCATTTTGATTAGCTGAGGCTCTTGTTTTATACAAAGAGCCTCAGCTAATCTAATTTCAGATACATTATTAGTAGGTTGTGTGATTTCAGCTCTATCCCAATAAATACATATGATACATTCATAAAAAGCTTTGGCAAGCTTTTTTAAGCTGAAAGATCTTCAGCAAATAAAAATATATCAGTCTTTCACTTAAACTTGTGCTGTTAGGTTTTGATTGTCTTATGAAAAGAATTGAAAAGTATTTTGAATTTTATTTGAAATAAAAGTATCTAAATATTAACTGTTGACAAAATTTGTTAGCATGAGATAGAGAAAAATTAATTATACTGACATTGAAACAAAAACCAGACCCACCTCAACACTTGTCATTGACAAAACTATTTGATAAATAGTTTGATTTGATTTAAAATGAAAGGCAAACTCATGATATACAAACTACAAATAGTTCTCGACTTATGACCATTTGTACTTAAGACTGTGATTTGTCAATATAGTTTCCTGATCTAAAGATCTAGGAACTACATTGACAGTTAAAAGCATCTTTTTTATCTTGTAGTTTTGTATTCTTTGTTTTCTAGGATTATACATTATCTTAATAAACATTAGTAGTGAAAGAAATCCATAAATTTTGGGCCATTTATAACTTATGGATAATAATTCAAGGAAGGACTACCTGCATAATTGTTGTATTATATCATATTAAATATAATTTAAAAAATTTTTTTTATAATTTATTTTTTATAGTTTTAAATCACAATGATAGATAAGAGAGATAATTCCTTGAATAATAATAATAATAATTTTTTTTTTTCAGATGTACCTGGAAGTCCACCGATGATGGGAGGTGGATGAGGTCGGTAAGCATCCTCTCTATATCTAGAGAGGATGCAGTGTCCTCTTTTCACATGCAGATATTGCTTCTTATTTGATAAATAATTTTATATATAACTAAATCATTGTACCTTACATTCAATATTTTATTGTATGTATTTATGATGTTATTCTGGTAAACTATTCATAGTCCAGAATTACTGATGTGGTGCTTTGAATGAAATCTGCAGTGAAAATTTGTTTTCTATATCATGTTAAAAATTTCAGTTTGGTTTTATGTATGTAAATAAGGTAACTTAATTATGGTTTCTGTTACAATACTTAAAATTTCATTTAAAGATTAAATATGTAAATAAATATAAATTATATTAATATACTATTCTGTTTTATTTGTATAAAATTTGATAAAAAATTTCATGCAAGCATCTGTTTATAACATACATTTAGTACATATGGTAATACAAGAGATTTTTCAGTATTTCCCATTCCATTTTTGGAATTTAGTTTAATTTCAAAATTAAACTCTTGCATAAAACAGATATTCCGTTAAATATTTAAAGTATTTGAAATTACAAAAAAAAATTATTTTTATCCTTTGTAATTTTAATGAAAACTACACTAAAATCATCCATTGTTTTCATTCCCTTACCTTGAATTTCTATTATCTGTATATATATTTCGCTTTAACTTTTATCATCAGTAGGTTTACAGTTTTTTATATTATTAATATCAAAGTTTTTCGTTATTAATATAAAAGCAAACAAATTTCTGGTAAATTACATATAGTGTTAAATTGTTGGATGATTAAAGTACAAGATAAATGCTTTCTGCTGATATTTGCATCAAACAAAAAATTTTTAATGTAAATTATGGAGCAAAAGAATTGAAGTTTTTATTTTATAATTTGCTTTTTTAAACTTCTCTATAACTTTTATTAATGTTTCATCATTCAAACAAAAATGAAATTTAAATTTTTCAATTAAAAATTTCTTTTCAGTGGCTTATGTTATAATCTTATTCACTTACAAAATACTGTACTTTAAATTTCTTAAAATATATATTAAAAACTTAATATAACATTTATTATAGAAAAGAGCATTTTGCGTTAAGTTAATACTGTATTTCAAGTCTATGAACTTTTAATACTATATTCTTGTCTTTAAATTAAAAATAACTATTAAACACAAAAATAATTTAAAAGTGATAAATTTTGTGCTAGACAACTTAGATAGGTTATCTTTAATTTAAAATAAATTTTTATATCAAGATTTAGTCTGCATTCTAAATATTATCATTGACAAAATAAAACATTAATAAAGGAAAAACTTGTTTAGCTTTTATTAATTTTTGTTATATTTCAGGAAAACCCTACCTGTTTTTTTCCCTACCAAATGTTTTCCCAACTAATTTTTTGAATATTTGAATTAGATTTATTATGTATAGCACGACCTAAAATTTTATAATTTGAAAATAATTTGGGAGCAATTTAAAATAATCACAAATATCCGTTTTCTATTTATAGATAAATGGAGATTTATAATTAAGATCTTCACTACCTTTTATCCATATATGAAAGATTTGGTACAAAGTACATTTTACTCAAAAATTCAGTATTTTTTTAAATTATAAATGAAAAAAAATTGTTAGTTACATTAAGAACATTTTCATTTATTATCTCTTCTGAAATTCATTTCAATAGATTAAAATTGATGGTGATTACAAACATAACAAAATTATCAATATATTGTATATAATAATAATAATATCTTTATTAAATGTAGTATTAGAAAGTTGTTAAAATTATAATTTAATGTTTAACCAAAACTTTCCTTAAATAATTATCACAACTTGAAAAATGCGATAATCGCTCACTATTGTGTGTGCAAGCAAGGAAGTTGTGTACACATCGCGACATTTAACATTACAACATCTTGCAAGGTTAAGAGTAATCGGCCGCATGTTAAAGTGACTGCTCTGTGTGGTAAGCAGTTACTTTAACATGCAGCTGATTAACTGAACCGAACTTACCGGAATAATTTTATCAAGTATAGTAGATTCCGCTTAATTTGGACACGTCGGGACTAAGCCATTTTGGCCCAATTAAGCGGCTGTCCCAATTAAATGAAATAGTAATAAATTCTAAAAATATGTAATTCGTAGGTAAAAAAAATAGTAATTAGGTACCTATTTTAATGCATTATTAAATTAGGTACCTAATTATTAGTTTTTTTACCGATCTCCTCTGACTTCATCTTCAACACTGGGCCACTGATAGTCATGCCTCGCTAGCTATTGAAAACCATTGATCTAATGCTGCTTCGATTTCTGGATCCTTTCCATCACGCTTTCTTTTGGATGTACCTGGAATTTCTTTCTGTAATCTGCATTCCTCATGCAGTTCATTTTCTTGTAGGAGACTCGCTATTGTAAATTTTGGTTTATTTCAGCGAGTCTATAATTGCTGGCTTTTAACTTTATCCAGCCCAGCAATTTTACTTGAAAGTGTAAAATCATTTCTTGGCATCTTGGCAAATATTCAGGAATCTACGATAGCTTGTATTAAATGGCTGGCTTCTAATTTTATTCAGCAATGAATCGATGGCTTGTATTAAAAGGCTGGCTTTTAATTTTATCCAGCAAAGCAGTTTTTGAGTTTGGTTTATTTCAACGAGTCTACGGTGGCTTTTAATTTTATCCAGCAAAGCAATTTTATTCAAAGTGTAAAATTCTTTCTTGACATCTTGGCAAAGATTTAAAAATTTTGAATAAAATCGACACTGTAAATGAATATCGCTAGGTACAGTAACGGTTCTTAAGATAGTAACAGTAGACTCTTAAGTAGATGCACACTTGTCAGACTCACGACTAGATAACTGATTCTCATCACGCTAGTGTTGCCGAATACAGTATTGTTGTGTAGATAACTGATTCTCATCACGCTAGTGTTGCTGAATACAGTATTGTTATGTATTGTTTATCAACGATGATATTTACTTATAATTTTACTAAAGAATGGATGTGTATATTAGTGCGCGACAGTGTGTCGACGATGTGTATGTAATAGGACGCGAAGAAACGACCTGCTCCAATGTGTTAGTCTGTTTTGTCTTGTAGAAAGGTTTAACCTGAAAAATTACCAATATAATTTTCATATAAAGATATTTTTAAGAAAGCACGCAGCAAGTATTAGTGTACGTAGTGTTGCCATACTTTCGAAAGATCCCTAAAATATATCAAAAATTGAAAATTGCTTTTCTGCCTACTGTCCCAATTAAGCGTTTAAATTATGTATTAGTTTATTAGTTTGCTTTCCGTTCTTTGAGATTTGGCCCATATAAGCAGAATCCACTGTATAGTATTAACACGCAAATTTTACCATTTTGGATATATAGAATCACAAATATCCATTATCTTTTTCTTAGGAATTGTTAGTCACGGATTTAAGTACATTTCTCACATGGATAGATTTGTGTAGTGTGGTAAAGCGATTCTTGCCTTATAGGATTCGGGTTTCAGAAGCTTAGTTTTGTTAGGAGGTATCTGATCTCAGCAGTTGAACCCTCTTTCCAATGTTCCTATTGACTCATAATGGTTATTGGCCAGTCCACGATGGACTCTGAAGAGTCCGCCGCCAATTGCTATCCCACGTGTGACTGGGTGGTGTATTCCAAATAACCATTTTATTGATGGTAATAAATTATTTCGATTGTTTCATTCGATTTTATATCATCATCAAATAATTGTTCTGGGAATGAATGAAATAACCGTAGTTACCTATAGAAGTGATGGATGATTTTGGAAAGTGAGGAATAGAAATCAATGTACTGTTTCTTGGTCTCTGCTATCTATGAGGTTTTACGCCGCTTTCCACTCACTTGTCAGACTCTCAGTGTTTGAGAATTTCCATGGATACACCAATGGTAAGTCAGCTGTCAAGTGGATTATGTGGCTCAATGAGCTGGCCCCGGTCCTCTGAAAAAACACGTGGAATCCGGGAATTGAACTTGGACTTTCCAAAATGGAAACAGCACTCTAACATTGCGACCATCCGGCCGACCTTTCTTGGTCTTCTAAAATAATGAATCCGAGATTTCATTCCGGATTACAATAGTCTTTATCCATTTGATCATTCAGCATTATGAAAGCAGTCCTCCAATAAATACTGAAATATTGTCCAGATTAATTATATAGAACCGCCAACATTCCAACCAGATTCCACCTAGCCTTAAAAATTTGATTATATAGGCTCGACCCTTGATGCTTGTTTTATACACTTCCGCTAATACCTTCAGAAGTATGGATAAACTGTGTATGGGCTGTAATGACCCCATTTTTCGGTTATTGGTCGAAAATTAGCATTAAAAAATTTACAATTAATGTATCACTGTTTTATTTTAGTTATATATTGTTCGTTATTAGTCTTCAGAATTCCTCGCTTATTTTACTGATAAGCGACGAATTATGCAGTGTGACATGTATTTCAGACGAATAGCCATTATGTAAGAGATGGGTTCAGCAAGCCAGACTTAGGTCTTACTGAAGAATTTGGAAATTTAAATCAAAAATCAATCTGCCTTCCGGATGCTGCGTGACAAAGCATTCCCTCCAGAAGGAATGATTAATCATATAACCATCCGGCCATTATGGTTGCGTGATAAAGCAATCTGAAAAAAATTAGAGGATCCAGTTCAATTCCAAGTCAGACACACCCAGTTTTCAGAGATATCTAAGTTATCTCATTGAACTACTTTTTTTTAAATCTTTTGATTGGCATCATAGGTGATGGCCAGCTTTTATATACTCTGATATTGGCCGCTGCCAAAACATAACTTATGAGCAATTTCGAGGATTAACTAAAAATTTACGCGATTATCTAATTAACGAAAATATTTGACTCATGGAAATTCGTCAGCTTTCCACTTACAGGTCTAAAAAATTGAATAATTTTATAATCAATCTCTGCCTATCGATCCAAGGTCTCTAGGTCTCTGTAGACTGCAAAAATTGTTTTTTGGCAGATTACCGCTAACTCAAACGCTCTAAACTTTATCCATGATTGATCATGTCTCTATATTAAGCCAATGATAGAAACATGGATTTAAAAATATTTCCTTTATATTATTAGCGGATAGCGCTATGAATTGAGACAAACAGAATCATCACTACGATCTTCAGACTAAAAATTCAATAATTTTATTGAGAGTCATTATAAAAGTATAAATATCGGATTAACTTATTGACCACCTGCAAAATCTATTTCTTGAAAGTATTTTCATGACTCTTTGCATGCACTTTTTATAGATTCATGAAAGAAATTTCAAAGAAACTTTTAAATTTATGACTTCCGTAGATTCTTCAATTATTAAATAATAAATTTTATACTGTTTACTTATGTCTAGAAAAAATTCAGTTTTATATAACGAATGTATAATGTTCTTATATAATATCTGATTTTCGTCATCATTCGTAAGAGTGAAGTAATTAAAATTCAGTTTTATATAACGAATGTATAATGTTCTTATATAATATCTGATTTTCGTCACATTCGTAAGAGTGAAGTAATTCAATTCTATTTTATTCATTCTATTGTTAGAAAGATTCTATTTACTCACTTGGAAGACAGAAATAAAACAAGAACAATGAGGAAAAAATATTCATAAATATCGTTGAAAATTCTTAATATTTGGAATCAATTTAGATATCAATAGATTCGATGTAACCATCTGCTGCAAACAAACTACTGAATTCAAATAATCAAGGTTAGAAATAATTTAAGAGTGAAGTAATTCAATTCGATTTTATTCATTCTATTGTTAGAAGGATTCTATTTACTCAGTTGAAAGACGGAAATAAAATAAGAACAATGTGAAGAAAAATATAGCCATATATATCATTGAAAATTCTAAATATTTCAAGCCAGGTGATCAAAAATCAGATAATGGAGAAGTTTGAATCAATCATTCGATTTAATATCTAGTCACCTATGAAATTTTTAATTAATTAATGAGAGATCCAGATTATGAAATCAATCTAGGTAGATTCAGATTTAACCAGCTGTTGAAAATAAATCTATTGAATTCAAATAATTAAGGTTAGAAATAATTTAGTGCTTAATAAATCCGCCCGAAAGTTGTTGCTAATCAAAAGTTATACATAATTTAGATTTTTCCGTTTTTTAATGGCAAAATGAATGGTTTTAATGTTATCCATGGTTGGTATCTAAATACCGCTGAATGATTTCAACTGTCACCCAATTGAAGGGAGATCTATGATAGCCTTGCTCCTTATTTTCCAGTAGGATGGAAAGTGGCATAAAATTTAATAACAATAAAAAATACATTGAAGAAATTTTGAAAAGCCTTCAATATCCTAGATGCAGCAAGGATTATTGGAGGGACAGCGGTATTTAGATACTAAACATGAGTAACAAGTAAGAGGATGATGCACAGCATCAGGCCACCTTAGGAAGAAGGGTGCCAAAATTATCATTATCTCAATATTGTAAGAGTACTGAGTAGATTTTACAAGGAAGCTGCATCAAGGAGCCATGTACTGCCCAAAGGTAATGAGTGCAATGACATCACTCACAGCCTAGAAGCGCATAGTGTCATATCGTACAGAATCCACTGCAGCACGGTTTGTTTACAATCCACAATAGATTTTAAACGAACTGCACCTCAAAAATTATTAATTTATTTGAAAAATGCTTCAAAGGAATTTTTTTATGAGAAAATTGGCGATAAAAACGTTCCCATTATTACGAAAATTTTAAAGTACACTCCGATTTTGCTTATTTACAGACGTCACAGCATACTGAATCATACATCAAATTAAAGATTGTTTTAATACGAATACTGTCCCATTTAATTTCCTATCTAATATAGTTGGGAGAAAATCGCCTGTCATACTTTTAGGTGAATAACCCTGCATATATACAGTATGCCTATTCTTTTACAACTATAGCATTTATATCTAAAACATCATTTCTGTGGATTTTCTTCCTTGCTGAATTACCAGAGTTCTATTTTAAGAATTAATTTTTGTCTACTTTTGAAAAGAAAGGATCATAAAATCACAACCTCAATGAATGCCCCATAATAACTTTTAAACTATTTAATCATTTTATTTTATTTTTTTATATAAAATTCGGTCGTGATGATCTACAATTAAAGATAAACTTGAGTAATGGTGTTAACTTATTTATTTCAACTATTTAAAAATAACAGGAATTAATATTCGAAGATAAATTTCAATATAACCTCAATTATTTGTTGGATTTTCTTGACAGTTAGATGGAAGCTCACGAAGTAGATGATGATCTTAAAGAAGACAACAATTAATTCTTGATTTTAAATTATTTAAAAATGGCAAAAAGTTGAAACTAATATTTTTCACTAATAAATAAGATTTGAATTATTTCATTGATTTTCATGAAATCTAACAAGATTAATCATGCTACAAGCCTTACAAATTCATTTAAAAATGGCTGATACTCAAACTTAAGAGTATTCTTATAATAATCAACTATTTGGTGGATTTTGTGGTATTCAACTGAGACACTGTATCATTGAAAATGGCTTAGTTGATATATTCCAATATTTTATCATATAAAAATGAAGATATTCAGAAATTAAGCAATCAGTTTTTTCCACAGTTGTTTGTTTTACATGTAACTGCTATGGCTGCAATTCAATTATTCAATATTGGATTGTCTTCAGATCTTTGACAATCAATCAAATTTATCATTACATTATAAATATTTTCGTATCGTAAATTTTAAACAACATGAATTTCTGTCATTTAGCATGTATTTTCTATTAGATAGTACTTTTTGAACCACTAAATAGAAACTTTTCTGCAACTAAATTTATCATAGCAGCAATAAATGCAGTATTTTGCTTTTCATGTTAGCTTGTCTTCTTCCATACAACATTCCGTCCCTAGCTTATGGATTAAACGGATCAAAGCTGATACTCAAACTTAAGAGTATTCTTATAATAATCAACTATTTGGTGGATTTTGTGGCATTCAACAGAGACACTGTATCATTGAAAATGGCTTAGTTGATATATTCCAATATTTTATCATATAAAAATGAAGATATTCAGAAATTAAGCAATCAGTTTTTTCCACAGTTGTTTGTTTTACATGTAACTGCTATGGCTGCAATTCAATTATTCAATATTGGATTGTCTTCAGATCTTTGACAATCAGTCAAATTTATCATTACATTATAAATATTTTCGTATCATAAATTTTAAACAACATGAATTTCTGTCATTTAGCATGTATTTTCTATCAGATAGTACTTTTTGAACCACTGAATAGAAACTTTTCTGCAACTAAATTTACCATAGCAGCAATAAATGCAGTATTTTGCTTTTCATGTCAGCTTGTCTTCTTCCATACAACATTCCGTCCCTAGCTTATGGCTTAAACGGATCAGATTGCCAAACCTCAATTGACCTGATGGCATAACATCGACATGGAATCCTAAAAAGGAGCTTTATCGTTAGTTATCATTTTTATTTTTCAGGTTTTTATTTTTTCTATCTTAATATTTGGAATCAATTTAGATATCAATAGATTCGATGTAACCATCTGCTGCAAACTACTGAATTCAAATAATCAAGGTTAGAAATAATTTAGAGCTTAATAAATCCACCCGAAAGTTGTTGCTAATCAAAAATTATAAATAATTTAGATTTCTTCCTTTTTAAATGGCAAAATAGACCATTTTAATGTTACCCATGATTGGTATCTAAATAGCGCTGAATGATTTCTACTGTCGCCAGTTGAAGGAAGATCTATGAGGTCCTTGCTGCTTAGTCTCCAGTAGGATGGAAAGCCGCATAAAATTTAACAATGAAAAAAATTGAAGGATTTTTGAAAGGCCTTCAATATCCTAGATGCACCAAGGATTATAGGAGAGAGAGCGTTATTTAGATACTAAACATGAGTAACAGATCTCTCAAAGACAGGCCTACTTAACTCGGTGTATCGCATCGGGCCGTCAGAAAGGAGGCTGCCAAAACTTAAACCTGGTAAGCAAACGATGCACCGTATTACAATATTGATAAAATGATAATTTTATCAATATTGTAAAGGTGCTGAGTAGATGTTACAAGGAAGCTGCATCGGGGAACGGGTGCTGCTCAAATGACGACACTCACAACATAGCAGCGCATAGTGTTACAATCATACAGAATCCATTGCAGCACGATTTGTTTACAAATCACAGAATAGATTTTAAAGGAACTGCACCTCAAAAATTATTAGTTTATTTGAAAAATGCTTCAAACGAATTTTTTTATGAGAAAAAGAATTTTTTATTGGCGATAAAAAAGTTCCCATTATTACGAAAATTTTAAAGTACAGTCCGATTTTACTTATTTACAGACGTCACAGCGTAATGAATCATACATCAAATTAAAGATTGTTTTAATAGGAATATTCCTTTAGATTAATTTCCTATCAAACATGATTGCAGAAAAAATTGGCTGTGATACTTTTAAGTGAACCACCCTGTATATACTGTATAGTTATTCTTTTACAACTATAGCACTTATATCTAAAGCATCATTTCTATGGATTTTCTTCCTTTCTGAATTAATTTTTTCTTTCTTAATTTTTGCCTACTTTTGCAAAGAAAGGATTATAAGATCACAACTTCTATAGGTGCCTCATAATAACTTTTAAATCATTTAATCATCTTTTTATAAAATTTCGATAGTGACGTTCTATCATTAAAGATAAACATGAGACATGTCATTAACTTATTAAATTCAGCCATTTAAAAATTAATTTCCAAAATAAATTTCAATTTACCCTGAATTATTTATTCGATTTTCTTGACAGACTGACGGAAGGCCACGAAATAGATGATGATCTTAAAAAAAAACAAAAACAAAAATTAATTCTTGACTTTTAAATTAAACTATTTAATTAAAAATCACAAAAAGTTGAAACATTTTTCTCTAATAAATAGCATTTGGATTATTTCATTGAATTTCATGAATTCTAGCAAGATTAATCATGCTACAAGGTTTGCAAATTCATTTCAAAAATGGCTGAAGCTCAAACGTAAGAGGAATTCTTATAATAATCAAGTATTTGGTGGAATTTGTGGCATTCAAGTGAGACACCATCATTGAAGATGGCTTAGATGATATATCATCTAATTCATCATCTTTTATCATTTAAAATGAAGATATTTGTAAATTAAGCAATCAGTTCTTTCCACAATTGTTTCTTTTACAGGTAAATGCTATGTCTGCAGTTCAATTATTCAATATTGGATTGTTTTCAGATATTTGACAATCAATCAAATTTATCATTTCATTATAAATATTTTCGTATCATAAATTTTAAACAATATGAATTTCTGTCATTTAGTATATATTCTCTATGAGTTAGTATTTTTTGAACCACTGAATTGAAAATTTTCTGCAACTAAATTTATCATTAGCAGCAATAAATGAAACTACTCTGCTTTTCATGTCAGTTGCTTCTCTTCCATACAATATTCTGTCTTTAGCAACATTGGTCCCTATCTTCTAGGCTTAAACGGATCAGATTGCCAAACATTTAATTGACATGGTGACAAAACATCGACATGGAGTTCCAAAAGGGAACTTTATCGTTAGTTATCATTTTTATTTTTCAGGTTTTTAGTTTCCATCACAAAATGCGTCTAAAATATTATTAATTTTGAAACTTGTGGATGAAATTTGATAAACATTTATAAAAATCATTTTTAAAATACGAAATTTTAAGAGGTTTTAAAATATTTTAAAACCACTTGCAAGGATTTCTTTGAAATAATTCATATCTGTTTTTATGGCTTCCGAATGTTTCCCAAATGAATAAAACAAATGATATTTGAACAGATTCTGTAAACTAACAGCGAATTCTATGGGGAAAACCATCATCATTTTCCTTATTGGAGTATATAAAAGAACGACATAACGCCGTGGAATTATTCGTTAATAGAAAGTATCGTCTGCAAAATGTTGTTCCTGATTTGCTCCATTTTACTTTTGATCAGTATGGCGTACAGCAATAAATATGGTGAGAATTTTGTCCTTAATCTTCGAATTTAATTAGTATACTGTATCATAGGAAGATATATTTTTAATAAAATATATACATATTTAGTTAAAGAAGCAAAGAAAGAAGTAAGTAATACGGATATTGCAAAAAAACTATTTAATTATTATAATACTAGAAATATTTAAATATGTAGGTAAGAAGATGTTGTAAAGAAATTCAAAAAGAGGATGAAAATTTTCATCAGGTGAATATATTTATTTTGTTTGGCTTTAAAAAATTAATTATTGTTCATATGTTTTTATGAATCATATCTAATTTTCAACTAGTTATTTTGGATTAATTTTTTAATATAATGTTTATACATAAAAGAAAGGAAGATTTTTCAGTTGTAGGGACGAATTTTGATGATTTATATGAGCGTGTATATAAATATTTGATTGAAAATATAATAGTTTTTCTAAATCATATTTTATTTTAGAAATTCACGAAGTGCTTGGAAGAAACAACTGTAAGTGTCTTAAAAAATGAAATTTTTGTATAGTTTTATTATAATTCTTTCTATAATTATTTAACATACGATACTGTTATTTTATATTTATTTATAGGAAAAGACTGCTGAATATAAAGATTTTGAGGTGAATAATATTTTCCACGTACGTAACTGATACAACTAATGAATTTTAATATTGCTTTTTTTCGTGTTTTAGAAGAGATTCGAAGAAAAAATGAAAAAAAATCCGGTAAAGCATTGCAATTTTTTTTTTTCCAAATTTATTAAAATATTTACTGAATTTTAAACGGTGCGTAGGATTAACTTTATCAACCTTCTTTAAAACTACTATTAATGTATTAATTAAACAATTTTCGTGCAGTTTCGTCCTGAAGATTGCGATAATAATGGCAAATCGGCTATAGACAAGGTAAATCATACGTTTTTCTATTATTTTATCATCGTTGCTTTTTATTTTTATTAATATATTTTTAATCTGAATTAAGATGTTTAGAGCTATATGTGAGGAACTTCTAGATGGGGTAAGAAATATTCAAGTTCGAAGCAAAAAAAATTTTTTTTATCAATTAGGAATGATGGAATTGAATAAATATATATATATATTTTTAGTATTATTATTGCTGTGATCAACCAGACTCAGAAGACTTTAAAGAGGTGAATGTTTCTGTAATTTTAATATATCACAATTAAATTCATATAAAACAGAAAAATGTTTAAATTTATCTTTTCTGTTTCTGATTTTAAGTGTATGAGAAAACGTGTGACAATGGTACGTATCGTTATATAATATCGTTAAACTATAGCTTAAATTTTTCATTTAATAATTATTGACTCGACTTATGTACGGATAATTGTCAAATCTGTACGTATAGAGAAAAATTTATGCAGTACTAATAACTTAACACAGTAGATGAAATAGTTTTGCATGTTTTTATTCATTCGTTATGTTGTAAATATAGAAAACTAGTAAGAAACAGTCACTTTCAAATTTTGAGATACCGACTTATACACGAGTCGATACAGTGAATTAATTTTTCTAAATTAATAATAACTATTGGCTTATGCTTAAGTATATATATATATATGATATATGTAAACTTGTCTCCTATAGTTTAATTATCTGATATATATTATTATTTATTAAAGGATAAATTCGAGGTAAGTAGCAAATCTACATTCATTTTAATTTATTATTTATATAACACGATTAAAATTTTCTACTTTTCCTCATAATTAAATTTGCAGCTAACCCAAGAAAAAGCTGTATGGTGCTATATAAAAACTAAAGATATAGTGAGTTCAATATTATACAACTTTTAATATTTCGAATAAAATTTATATAATTCATAAATTTTCTCATTCTTTTCTTTTAAGGTGATACATTTTACTGTAAGTATATCTTGGAAATTAATATAAATATGATATCTGTACTGTACATTTGTTTCATTTAACATTAATAAGGTTATAATTTATATTTAAAATTTATATATATTTAATACCTTTTGTAGAAATGTGACTACGATTCGTGGAAATAGAAGACGAAATTATTTCCAATTACTATAAAAAATAAAATTTTCTGATTAATGCATCAGCAAATGTAGTCTTATTATTATTATTATTATTATTATAAAATTAGTCAGTTCAGTGTTACTATTCAATTAATGCATCAGCAAATGTAGTCTAATTATTATTATTATTATATAATTAGTCAGTTCGGGGTTACTATTCGGGAATTCGCGCCAAATTTGCCCCTAATTGCATGTATGGACAATGATATCCACTGTTATGTAGTAGAGATGTCGACTTTATAATTGTGACGTCATTAAATAATGTCATCACGATATCGTGTAGCTAAACGAATTAGTTGCATCATTCGGTATTAGATCCTACGTGACGGGGTGATGACGACATCTGTTGCGTCACAGATGTCGTGTCTGAATAACATCATAGCTGTATAAATTAGACTTTTACTTCGCTAACAATATCATTATCAAAACTCCAAAAAATATCACCTAAGATGTAATGTTAATGTTAATTGTTTTGCGATTCTGTGATGCATATATTAAGAGATTTTCAGATTAATCGAATGACCCAAATATATATCAATTCGGAAAAAGTCTAATTGATTAAACATGCGTTTTATTCATGGCCCAGAAAGATTTCAATACTGGAACGAATTTTGACCACATTTGCAACTGAAGTAACAATTATAATCGCGGAGACATGTTTCCAGAATTCAAAGTCTCAGTCTATGAAAGTTATAGCTTTCAGAAGCTGAGATTCATTACATATTACTTTTACTGAAACCGAATAAATCTCACTTTCAGCAAAAATTTATTTATATTTGTTGACTTAGCAAACAGATCCAACAAACGTTGCCAGCTGGCTGGCCGAATTGACAGCATGTAAACGCTTAAGCTTTCCACTCTGAATGATTTGGGATAGAATCTCGGGTCCCACTCCTTGAAAATGTTTATCATAGGATTCGGACCCGGATCGTCGATCTCCTTCCTTTACAATCTACCCCTCCACAGAGGTTGTGGTAGTGCTTGTTTCGTCCTATCATTTAGTAATGTTTATCATAGGATTCGGACCCGGATCGTCGATCTCCTTCCTTTACAATCTACCCCTACGCAGAGGTTGTGGTAGTGCTTGTTTCGTCCTATCATTTAGTATTCATTCTTACAGAATGGAAATTAGCGAAATCTGTTGACAAAAAGTATTGCCAAGTGTGCAACACAATGATGTTAGCCATTCAAAACACGCACATCGAGAATAATTTTATTTGATTTTTTTGTTATATAATACGATATTTCCACTTGCCAATCTTGGTAACGAATACTTTATTCTTTTATCCTGTCTGACTTTTAGATAAAATTCGCTTTATTTCGATCCAAATTATTTATGGAACTTTTGATAGATTTTTTTCTATAATATTCAACAAGTCATGCAATATAATCCATTATCCAGGACCGGCTCAAGGACATGCGGTGGCTTGACAACATTGATAAATAGCGCCCCTAACGAACAGTTTCATATTTTAAAATGATGAAATTGATATTTTCGATTACTTATAATAGGTAAAAAATATAAATTCTTAAAAATATATGTTATCTACACATATATTTCTATAAAAATATATGCTAACTACATAACATAATTAAAAAAAATATTTTAAAATGATGAAATTGATATTTTCGATTACTTATAATAGGTAAAAAATATAAATTTTTAAAAATATATGTTATCTACACATATATTTCTATAAAAATATATGTTAACTACATAACATAATTAAAAAATAAATAAACATTCTTCAATACGAAAACTCTTAATATAAAAAAAATTTAAATGAGACATTTCGAGTGTTTACGATTTTTCAAATTTCGCTGTCATCTCTTATAAATCTTTTAAAAAAATTCTGTTAAATCGATATTGTCAATAATCCATCCAAATTTTCCGAATACTGTTTGTCCTTAAAGGAGTTTTAATAAATTTAATTTAGAAATAATCCATACTTCATTGGACATAGGAAAAGTTAACGTTAAAAGAATGTGTAAAGATACAAAGTTAGGTTAAAAATGTCAAAATTCGGATGTAAGAATTTGCAAGTATATATCATGGAGTAAATCTATTCCCGATACTTTTTCTTTATTCTGATTTGTTGGAAAAATTTCCAAGTAGAGTGGATCGGGGAAGAGGCTTATTTTTCTCTAATTCTTTAATATTTAAACAGGTGTCGATAAAAGATCTAATTCTTTAATATTTAAACAGGTGGCGATAAAAGGTGGTTTATTATAACCTCTTACAAGCCCACCAAAAATATAAAAGGTGGCTATTATCAGATTATCAATTACTCGCATGAGAAAGCGAAAAGTTTCAGCGAGTGTTGAAATTTTCATCAAAAATTATACCGTCACTTTTTGAAGTGTTATTATTAATTCGTAATAATATCATCAAAGTAAAAATTAATATATGTTGTGTATAGTAGAGACTTTTTGAAGTGTTATTATTAATCGTAATAATATCATCAAAGTAAAAATTAATATATGTTTTGTATAGTAGAGACTTTAAAGAATGCTTTGCTTTAGATGTCGTTCTAATTTAGCCATTTTAAGTCACATAATTAAAGGTTGAATCTCACTCTGATCAACGGGAAAGATGGCAGCATTTGCTTCGGGGTTAAATGCCGAATTTAAATTTTTTATTTATGATTTATTTTCATAAATTAAATGATAAAAACATATATTAGGACCCAACCGGAGGTCTTTGGTACCAAGAAAGTTTAAAACTTGCAGCATAACATAAACAGAGGAAGCATGAATTGCTTCAATGCTTCACAGATATATGATAGGCCTATATCTACCTTACAGAACGTTAAAAAGGCAATTATAGAAATATGATGATGGAAAGTATGGCATGGGACCACACAGTAAATAACTCATTATATGTTTAATACTAATTGTATATGAAGGGCTTAAAAAAACTGTTAAATCCACTTTCCTAAGTCTTTAGATAGCTTACTAGAATAAATCCCGACAATCATTTCGGAAGATAAATACCTGGAGTAACAAGTATAATTTAGTTATCAGTTTTTTCGACGTAAAGGAGGAATTACTGTCCAATGTAACTTTTCTTATTTGTTGGAATTTTCGATATTGATATGTCACGTGGTCACTAACCCAATGAGGTGGTTCAAATAACGTTGATCTTCCATCTTTATCTAGTAATTTACGCCAATTATTAAAAAAACAAATTTCTAATAATCAATACCTATCTTAAGGCATCCCTGCCTAAATCCCGTAACGGACAAAAGTTGTTTCATAAAAATCCATTCAGCCGTTCTCGTGTTATAAGTGTACACATGCGCTCAGGCATTTCAGATTTATAATACAGTGGTACCTCGGTTCACGAACACAATCCGTTCCTCGACCCTGTTCGTGATCCGAAAAGTTCGTAATCCGAATCAATTTTTTCCATTGCAATTAATGTAAATCCAAATACGTTTTTTTATCCTAGAAAAAAAATTTTAACATGTTGAAGTGTATAAACGTAATTCAGTAATCAATCCCGTTTGATACACAACTTCATTTGTTATAAACTAAGGATATATACAATTTTTCCGGCATGTGTAGCCACGTGGGTGCACGTAATCACAGAGTCCAGGTAAAGCGTCCTGTTTGTTCAACGGTCAAGCCACCAAGAAGTGTTCGTGAGTCCGTCACTCGGTTTATTATTTCATTTTCTGTCGCCCCCTCGCGGCGGTCGCCACAGTACCCCCCTTTAGTGACAACGAAGAGTTGAACTTCGCTGGAAAGCGAACTTGTCCGGAGCGGGTTTTTTTTTGCGTCTGGATATGTGGCGGTCCGACGATGTTCGGCTGATTCGAGTTTTCCTCGTTTTCAAGGAATGCGGGCTTCAGCCTATCGATGCACACTGCGGCTTTCTTCCCTTCAACCTCATACGTGAATAAAAATGTAAAAAAAAATTCTATTTATTCATTAACTGTTTTATATTAAAGAATATTTATTAAATATTTATAATATGGAGAGAATCCTGTTACCAAAAATACTATGAAAATATTAAAAGTTTCTAAAATTATTTGAATTCTTGAGATTTACTCATTCGAATATCATCTGAATCACATTATTCATTTATAATACTTATTATAATAAAAAAGTATTTATACCTCATGAAATTTTTCTGTTTCGACAACTTCATTACAACAGTTTTCTATCTGAAATATTTAAAATTGCTCAAACAAATGTGAAATTTGGTTTGAATTTCATAAAATATATTTTACTTACAGCTTCATTTGCCTTTTCTATTGAACAGAATACATTATTTCAATTATTACTTTATTTTGAACTTATATTTATGTAAAAAAAAAAAAAATTAAAGTGTAAATTCTTACTTTCCATTTTCTCGAAGTCGGTGCATAAAACATTAGGCAAAAGAAAAGAGAAACAAAATAACAGCAACTTCTTCATCTTGCAGAAAATCGAGTGTAGAATGTTGCTTTACGCAGTTGCACTTACTGCATTTATACTTTTTTGAAAAATAAGATTTACGTATGTAGATCTATTAATGCAGAATTTTCTATTTGCTATTATAGAACCTGTTTAAATATCTTTCTTTTCTTTTCTGACACGTGTAATTTATTAATACCAGAAATAGATTAAGCTTGGAATTTGATCGCGCATTAGACATAATTAACGTTATCAAACTAGAATTCCGTATGTTAGATTTTTTTTAGTTCAAGTAAAATAATAATATTAATAAATGTTAAATATTAAAACGATATACAGGGTGATTCTCTTAAATGCAACAAACGATTTTCTCCGCAACCATGTTAAATAGGAAATTAATCTAAACAGGAAAGTATTCGTATTAAAACGATCTTTTATTTGATGTATGATTCATTATTTTGTGATTTCTGTAAATAGACAAATTTGAGTGGTACTTTAAAATTTTCTTAATAATGACATCTTTTTTATCGTCAATAGAAAATTCATTAAAATTTTTTCATAAAAAGTTTCGTTTGAAGCATTTTCCAAATAAACTAATAATTTTTGAGATGACGAGCATTTAAAATTTATTGTCTGGTTTGTAAACAAACCGTGCTGTAGTGGACTCTGCGCAATGCGACTCTATGCGCCGCTAGGCTGTGCGACACGTCGTTGCACTCATTGTCTTCGAGCGGCTCGATGAAGTTTACTCTATATGATCATGCTATTTCCTGGATTTTAAACGCTCTATACCTCAGAAATTATAAAAATTCAGGAAATAGCACTTCCACGCAGTGTAAACCATCGACGAGCCGCTGGAAGGCTGTGAATGCAGCGACGTCACGCACAGCTTAGCGGCGCATAGAGTCGCTTCGCGCATATTTAACTACAGCGCGGTTTGTTTACAAATCAGACAATAGGTTTTAAACGCTCTGCATCTCGAAAATTATTAGTTTATTTGAAAAATGCTTCAAGCGAATTTTCTTAATACAAAGAGAATTTTCTATTGGCAATAAAAAAAGATGCCATTATTACGAAAATTTTAAAGTATACTCCGATTTTGCGTATTTACAGACGTCACAGCGTAATGAATCATACATCAAATAAAAGATCGTTTTAGTATTTTTCCCTCTCTAACGCGGATGCGGATAAAATCACCTGTTACACTTTAGGTGAATCACCCTGTATAAACATACTTCGTATATAAATTGTGATATTTAATAATAAAATTGAGATCAAAAAATAAAATAATAATCTTCAAACTAGATAAAATATGAAGACAGAAAAATCAGTCCAGGATCATTGTAGGGCATGAAAATCAATTAATTTTCGTATAACATTTATTTTACCTGTGCAAATTAATATAAATATAATGTTAATTTACAATTGTGTAAAGTTCAGAAATTAAAATATTTATCAAAATTTAGAAAGGGTCGTTTTTATTTTCTTGAATCGTAAACCCTTTCTAAATTGTAAGAAGTGTTCTGATTTCTTACTACAGTACATGACATTTCTTAGATGTTTTTGATTAAATATCATTTATTTTTCAGATGAAAACTCTAAGAAGGGCATTCTAACGACGATATGTCAATATATCGTTAAAAAAGTATAGAATCTAAAAATAAATTAACTATGAATTTACCAGACAAATAAAAAAATAATCGGCTAAAGACAATAAATTAATTCTTCGTTTTTATCGATAATTATTGACGATCGCTCCAATTTAATATTTTGGTAATAAAATAATTAAATCTTTTTGAGATGTGCTTGTAAATTTAGATCAGTTATATATATATAAAACGCAGTTTTTGTTCGTTAGTTTGCAGTTATGCATCTGGATAAATACAAACTCGCCTACAAGTCTAGCTTTTGTTTAGTAGTAATTACCTATCCGTTTCGGTATTTGTTTAGAAAAATGTACTGTATATCGTTTAATAATTTCATAACTCCGAGATAAAAAATAATCTGTGGTGTTTAAATATAACATTTATTATAATATCCCCAGATATTTTATGTCATAAGAAACATTCTCAAGAAACATCAAGAATTGACAATTAGGAGAAAAAATATTTTATGAATTTGTTTAGTTATTAATGAGAAAACAATGGTATACTGACATTATGAGCCGTATTCTGTTCGAAAAGTAGAATAAAACTTAAGCTAATTCAGTTAAATCTTTTTAACTAATAATGCTGTAACGGCTTTGATTGATCATTTTGATTTAATTATGAAGCATAAAAAGTATGATTTCAAAATTTTATATAATATAAAATAATGCAAAGAGATGAATCACGATGAGCTTGGTAAGGTGTATAGACTTGGAAATTTTTCTAACAAACGGCAATCAAAAAAAATTTTATCGGGAATAGATTTACTCCATGGTATAATATACAGTAAATTCCGCTTAATTGGGACACGTTGGGCTAAGCCATTTTTTCCCAATTAAACGAAGTAATAATAAATTCTAAAATATAATATGTAATTCGTAGGTAAATAAATAATTAGATAAAAATAATAATTAGGTAAGGCCTACCTATTTTAATGGCTTTATTAAAACAGGTCATAATAATTAGGTACCTATTTTAACGATTTATTAAAATAGGTATCTAAATATTAGTTTTTTTATCGATCTCCGTCTTTAACACAGGTACCTAATTATTAGTTTTTTACCGATCTCCGTCTTCAATATGGGCTGTACCTAATTATTAGTTTTTTACTGATCTCCATCTTCAACACTGGACCGTACCTAATTATTAGTTTTTTACCGATCTCCATCTTCAACACTGGGCCTATTCACGCCTCGCCCGCACTATAGAAATCCATTGATCTAATGCTTCTTCGACTTCTGAATCCTTTGCATCACAGAAATCCATTGATCTAATGCTTTTTCGACTTCTGAATCCTTTCCATCTTAAAACCATTGATCTAATGCTTCTTTGATATCTGGATCCTTTCCATCACATTTTCTTTTCGATGTTCCTGGAATTTCATTGCCCGCTAACTATAGAAAACCATTTGATCTAATGCTTCTTCGACTTGTATCTTAACTATAGAAATCCATTGATCTAATGCTTCTTCAACTTCTGGATCTACTATAGAAATCTATTGATCTAATGCTTCTTCACCTTCTGGATTCTTTTATCACGCTTTCTTTTGGATGTTCCCGAAATTTCTTTCTGTAATGCCCAATCGAAATCCATTGATCTAATGCTTCTTCGACTTCTGAATCCTTTCCATTGTAAAACCATTGATCTAATGCTTCTTTGATATCTGGATCCTTTCCATCACATTTTCTTTTCGATGTTCCTGGAATTTCATCTGTAATGCCCACTCCTTACGCAGTTGATTTTCTTTTTGTAGGAGACGAGTGTAATGCCCACTCCTTACGCAGTTGATTTTCTTTTTGTAGGAGATGCATCTATGGGCCACTCCTTACGCAGTTGATTTTCTTTTTGTAGGAGATGCGTCTATGGCAGATTTTGGTTTATTTCATTTCTTTTTGTAGGAGAGCGTCTATGGTAGATTTTGGTTTGTTTCAGCGAAGCATTCCTGCTGAACCGCTCTTCCGATCTATTTTGGTTTATTTCAGCGAGTCTACGACTGGGCTTATATGATAAATGGCTGGCTTTTAATTTTATTCAGCCAAGCAATTTTACTTGAATGTAAATCCTTTCTCGACATCTTGGCAAAGATTAGTGTATGTACGTATAGCCCTACTTTCGAAAAATCCCTAAAATATATCAAAAATTGAAAATTCCTTTTCTGCTACTGTCACAATTAACCGAAAAGTTGTCCCAATTAAGCGTTTAAATTTTGTATTAGTTTGGTTTTCGTTCTTTGAGATTTGTCCCAATTACGCGGCTGTCCCTATTAAGCAGAATCCACTGTACTTGCAAAATTCTTATCCTTTTGAACATGGTTGCCAATGAGAATACTTGAATATATCGGTTGAAGAAAAACGACGTTGGGTGTGGGAATCTCCACAACCAACGTCGTGACTAAACAGTTGTAACCAATGGCATGGCACGTCATATCGTGGACCAAATAGTGTGTTGCAACATTTGGTCCACGACAACATGTCATGTATTCCCACAGTTTGCTGCAACTGTGATAATCCACACCATGCCGTCGTGAAGTAATTTACTTAATTTATTGTCTTTGTTCGTCAAGTAGATGAAAAAAACCAATAAAATGTGAATGATCTTCCTCCAATAAAGATTGCCGTCTTGAAGTAATTTACTTAATTTATTGTCTTTGTTCGTCAAGTAGATGAAAAAAAACCAACAAAATGTGAATGATCTTCCTCCAATAAAGACGCTTCACGTATCAATAATGATGTAAGTATTAAATGAATTATTGAACAGGATGAAACAAGGTAACCTCCAACGTTCAGAAACAAGAAGCGATTGCCGAATAAACACAAGAAATATTAATAAACAAAGCCCGAAACGTGACGTTAAAAAGTTGAAGATGAGAACTATCAGGCGAAAAGTGTTGGCGGATGGAATGTAAAGATTGAGCAGTTGAAGTTCAGCTCCAGGAGGAGAGGTTAGGTTAATTAGTTTACGCCGCCATACCTCATGGGATATACTGTATCTGGCGGCTGCCACTTGTAGAGCCCATCACAGGCTGACCAACACCCGTAATGGGGTCAACCGGAGGGTTGAAGGATGGGGTTCAATGGGCCGGGCCCGGACCGCTCCTGAAAACCTGGAAGTGTGGGATCCGGATTTGAACCTGGATCCTCCAGAGTGATAAGCCAAAGCTTTACTATGCGGCCATCCGGCCGACCCAGGAGGAGAGAATCGGAGTAGCTGAACTATTGTCAATTACTATTACTAAAAAGAAAAATTGACAATAGTTGACAATAGTTTGGTGATTTAAAATATTTAACTTTTAGCATCAGGAGCGCTATTTACCAACGTTGCCAAGGCACCGCATGTCCTTGAGCTGGCCCTGGATAATGGATTATATTGCATGTCGTGTTAAATGTTACAGAAAAAAATCTACCAAATAGTTCCATAAATAATTTGGATGGAAGTAACCCGAATTTTGTTTGAATTGAGCTGGCCCTGGATAATGGATTATATTGCATGTCGTGTTAAATGTTACAGAAAAAATCTAACAAATAGTTCCATAAATAATTTGGATGGAAGTAACCCGAATTTTGTTTGAAAGTCAGACAGGATAGAAGAATAAAGTATTCGTTATCAAGAATCATATTGCCGTTTAAATGAAAATATCGCATCATTTTATAAGAATACTAACTGACAGGACCAAACAAGCACTTCCACATGCTGCCATCTCTGTGGAGGGGTCAGGCGGATTGTAGAGGAGGGAAATCGACGAACTAGGCGCGGATCCTATGTTAAACATTTTGAGGAGTAAAACGAGATTTCTACCCTCCACAGTTGAAAGCTTAAGCAATACATCCGGCCAACCAGTTGTCAATATTTCTTAGATTGGTTGCGGAGTCAACAAATGTAAATAAACTATTTCTGAGAGTGAGATTTTCCAGTTTCAGTAAAAATAATATGTAACGAGTCACAATCTGTGAAAGCTATAGCTTTCCACAAATTAAGGATGAGACTGGAAAATCTGGCAGCAAGTCTTGGATTATAATGGTCACTTCAGTTACAAACTTCATCAAATTCATTTTGGAATTGGAATCTTTCTGAGCAATTAAGAAAACGCATGTTTAAACAATTAGACTTTCTTCCCGAACCAATATATATTGGAATCTTTCTGAGCAATTAAGAAAACGCATGTTTAAACAATTAGACTTTCTTCCCGAATCAATATATATATATATAGGGCCTATAGGTCACTCGATTAATCTGAAAATCTATTAATATATCCATAACAGAACCGCTAAAACAATTAACGTTAACATTACATCTTATGTGATAATGCTTTTGCAGTTCTGATAATGATATTATTAGCGAAGTAAAAGTCAAATTTATATCGTTGTAATGTTATTCAGACACGACATCTTGTGACGCAACAGATGTCGTCATCACTCCGTCACGTACGATCTAATACTGAATGATGTAACTAGTTAGTTTAGCTACACGATATCGTAATGCTATTACAATTATAAAGGCAACATCTCTACGACATAACAGGGGATACTTTTGATCATATACGCAATTAGAAGCAAATTCGGCCCGAAATTCCTGGAGAGTAACACCGAAACACCGAACTGACTAATTATATAATAATAATAATAATTAGACTACATTTGCTTATGCATTAATCAGGAAATTTTATTTGTTACAGTAATTTGAAGTAATTTCTTCTTCTAATTCCACGATTCGTAGTTACATTCCTACAAAAAGAATTAGATATATAAATTTTTAAATATAAATATAACAGTATTAATGTTAAATGAAACAGATTTTCAGTACAGATATCATATTTATATTTATTTCCAAGATATATCATACTTACAATATAAAAAAGTGTCATCTTAAAAAAAAAAGAAAAGAATGAGCAATTTACGAATTATACAAATTTTATTCGAATTATTAAAAGTTATATAATATTTAACTCACTATTTCTCTAGCTTTCACATGACACATTTTATCTTTTTCATCGATTTTCTTAATTATAAGGAAAAGTAGAACATTTTAATCATGTTATATAAATAATATATTAAAGTGAGTGTAGATTTGTTACTTACCTCGTTTTCATCCTTAAAAAATAATAATAAATATCACATAATTAAACTATAGGAGACAAGTTTGCATATATCATATATTAATATATACAGTTGGTTCTCGCTATTCGCGGTAGTTACGTTCCTTAAATTCTTCGCGAATACTGAATTAGCGAATAGTGAACCATTAAGCCTATGGTAAATATAAAGTTAGGTTCCTGTGAACCTTTCTTCAAAACATTTTCATACATGGTTTAAGTGTTTTTTTCTGTTTTCAGACACCTTATTTAATTTGTGTTACACTACTTACAGTATAAATATTTACAGTATATGCACTGTATAGTAGAATAATTACAGTAACCTTTATTTAATTTTTAAAACATTAACTATGTAGTAAATAAAATCTTATTTTTGATTGATAGTTTTTTGATGTTGCAAGATGTTTGATATGACAGATGACACATTGTCTTTCTGAACTGCGTTGAAAAAACTGCGTCAGCCTTGTCTGCGTCATTTTTTGTCTCAAATCATCTAAAATTTTGACATAAGGTGCAAGTGCGCATGAAGTTAGGCATCTAAATTTGAGGCTGCATTGAAGCATAGAGTCACATTCTTCTATGGGATCTGCGGGCGATATGAACAGGCTTTTTGGCCTACCTCTGATATGTGGAGTGAGCAAAGATAGTTAATGAGAAATTTGATAGTTAATGAGGCAACCCGATTCAGAAACTACATTTGGTAACAAACAACTTCGTTTCTCTCTCTCTCTCTCCTCCCTCGGCAACCCGATTCAGAAACTACATTTGGTAACAAACAACTTCGTTTCTCTCTCTCTCTCTCTCTCTCTCCTCCCTCCAGAGAGAGAGAGAGAAAGGATTATATTGGTAACAGTATTTTCGCCGCTCATCGGAAGTCCGCGAATAACGATTTTGTGGTTACAAATAAATGTTCGCGAATAGCCGAATTCGCGAATACGGAATCCGCGAATAACGAGAATTGACTGTACTTGAGCATAAGCCAATAGTTACTCTTAACTTATGAAAATTAACTGTATCGACTCGTGTATAAGTCGATATCATAAAATTTGAGAGTAACTGTTTCTTACTAGTTTTCTATATTAGAGCATAACGAATGGGTAAAAACACGCAAAACTATTTCATCTACTATGTTAATTTATTAGAGTTGCATAAATTTTACTCTATACGTACAGACTTAACAATTATCCTTATATAAGTCGAGTCGATAATTATTAAGTGAAAAATCAAAAATTATTAAGTGAAAAGTATAGTTTAACGATATTATATAATGATACGTACCATTATCACACGTTCTCTCATACACTTAAAATGAAAACAGGAAAAGATAAATTTAATTATGATATAGTAAATTGGTAGATAAAATTACAAAAGTACTCACCTTTTCAAAATCTTCTGAGTCTGTTTGTTCACAGCAATAAAGATACTAAAACATAATGATATTAAATATAATATTATTCAATTTCATCATTCTTAATTGATAAAAAAAATTTTCTTCTTCAAACTTGAATATTTCTTACCCCATCTAGAAGTTCCTTACATATAGTATCCCATATCTTAATTCAGATTAAAAATATATTAATATAAATAAAAAATATTGACGGTAAATAAATAGAAAAACGTATGGTTTACCTTGTCTACAGCCGGTTTGCCATTCTCATTGCAATCTTCAGGACGAAACTGCACGAAAATTGTTTAATTAATATATTAATAGTAGTTCTTAAAAAAAAGATGATAGTGTTAATTCTATGCGTGTTTTTAAACACGCATTCAATCAAATCTTTTAATAAATTTATAAAAAATTGGTAATGTTTTACCGGATTCTTTTTCATTCTTTCTTCTATTCTCTTCTAAAAAACGAAAAAAATTCTTAAAATTCATTTGCTTATTAATTACGTACGTGGTAAAATATTATTCACCTCAAAATCGTCATATTCATGAGATTCCTCCTATAATTAAATATAAAATAACATTATTGCATTTTAAATAATTATAGTAAAACTACATAAAAAATCAGTTTTTTTAAGATACCTACAGATTCTGTTTCTTCCAAGCATTTCGTGAATTTCTAAAATAAAATATGATTCAGAAAAATCATTATATATTCAGTAAAATATTTATATACTCGCGCATATAAATCATCAAAAATCAACCATCTTCCTGAAAAATCTTCATTTGTTTTATGTATAAACATTATATTAAAATTTAATCCAAAATATCTAATTGAAAAATAGATGTTTCCTAAAAACATATGAATAATAATAAGTTTTGTAAATCCAAACGAAATAAATCTGTTTACCTGATTAAAATCATCATTCTTGTTTTGAATATTGTTACAACATTTTTCTACCTACAATATTTAATTTTCTTTAGTATTATAATAATTAAATATTTTTTTGCAATATCTGTATTACTTACGTTTTTCTTTATTTTTTCAACTAAATATATATGTATATAAATATTATTAATAATATATCTTCCTATGATACAATATACTAATTATATTCGAAGGTTAAGATCAAAACTCTCACCATCTTCATCACTGTACGCCATACTGATTAAAAGCAGAATGGAGCAAATCAGGAACAACATTTTGAAGACGATACTTGCTGTTAACGAATAATTCCACAGCGTAAATCGTTCTTTTATATACTCCAATCAGGAAAATGATAATGGTTTTCCCCATAGAATTCGCTGTTAGTTTACAGAATCTGTTCAAATATCATTTGTTTTATTCATTTGAGAAACATTCGAACATTTTGCAGATGTTACTTGCTGTTAACTAATAATTCCACGGCGTTATATCGCTGTTTTATATACTCCAACCAGGCAAATGATGATGGTTTTACCCATATAATTCGCTATTAGTTTACAGAATCTGTTTAAATATCATTTCATTGTACATTTGGGAAACATTCAGAAGCCATAACAACAGATATGAATTAATTTTTCGAAGAAATCATTGTAAGTGGTTTTAAAATATTTTAAAATCTCTTAAAATTTCATATTTTGAAAAAGATTTTCATAAACTTTTATCAAATTTGATCCAAAAGTTTCAAAATTAATAATATTTTATACGCATTTTGTGATGGAGACGAAAAACCTGAAAAATAAAAATGTTAACTCAATATAAAGCTCATTTTTGAACTCCATGTCGAGGTTGTGCAACCAGGTCAATTAAAGAATTGGCAGTTTGAACCGTTTAAGCCAGAAAATAGGGACCAATGTTGCTAGGGACAGAATATTGTATGGAAGAGGAGCAGTTGACATGTAAAACGGAGTAGTTGTATTTATTGTTGCTATGGTAAATTTAGTTTGCAGAAAATTTTCAATTCAAAGGTTCAAAAAGTATTGACTCATAGAGAATATATGTTTATTGTTGCTATGGTAAATTTAGTTTGCAGAAAATTTTCAATTCAGTGGTTCAAAAAGTATTAACTCATAGAGAATATATGCTAAATGGTAAAAATTTATTATACGAAAATATTTATAATGAAATGATAAATTTGATTTATTGTCAAAGATCTGAAGACAAACAATTGAACTTCTACCATAACAGTTACTTGTAAAATAAACAGTCGTAGAAAGAACTGATTGCTTAATTTCCGAATATCTTCATTTTTAAATAATAAAGGATGATGGATTAGAACATATCATCTAAGCTATCTTTAATGATACAGTATCTCAGATGAATGCTACAAAATCCACCAAATACTTGATTATTATAAGAATACCGCTTAAGTTTGAGGTTAGGTTAGTTCGGTTAAGCCGCCATTTGAAAAATACTTATATTAAAACGATCTTTTATTTGATGTATGATTCATTACGCTGTGACGTTTGTAAATAGACAAAATAGGAGTATACTTTAAAATTTTCGTAATAATGACACCTTTTTTTATCACCAATAGAAAATTCTTTATTCTTTAAAAAATTCGTTTGAAGCGTTTTTCAAATAAACTAATAATTTTTGAGATGCAGAACGTTTATAAACCTATTGTCTGATTTGCAAACAAACCGCGCTGTAGTTAAATCTGCCCGAAGCGACTATACGCGCCGCTAAGCTGTGCGTGACGTCGCTGCACTTACTACCTTCGAGCTGCTCGGCGAAAGTTTACACTAAGTGGCCGTGCTGTTTCCTGGAATTTTATAATTTTTGAGGTACAGAGCGTTAAATATCCAAAAAATAGCATTAACAATTAGCGTAAAATTCACCGAGTTGCTCGAAGGAAGTGAATGAAGCGACGTCACGCACAGCCTAGAGGCGCATAGAGTCGCTTCGCGCAGAATCTACTGCAGCACCGTTTGCTTATAAACCACACAATAAATTTTAAACGCTCTTCATCTCAAAAATGATTAGTCTATTTCGAAAATGCTTCAAACGAAATTTTTTAGGAAGAAATTTTAATGAATTTTCTATTGACGATAAAAAAGATGTCATTATTAAGAAAATTTTGAAGTACCCCTCAATTTTGTCTATTTACAGATGTCTAAGAATAATGAATCATACATAGATCGTTTTAATACGAATACTTTCCTGTTTATATTAATTTCCTATGTAACATATTTGCGGAGAAAATCGCCTGTCACACTTTAGGTGAATCATCCTGTATATATTGTATATTTATTCTTTCACAACTATATCATTTATATATAAAACATCATTTCTGTGGTTCGCGCAGAATCTACTGCAGCACCGTTTGCTTATAAACCACACAATAAATTTTAAACGCGCTTCATCTCAAAAATGATTAGTTTATTTCGAAAATGCTTCAAACGAAATTTTTTATTTTGAATGCTACAAAATCCACCAAATACTTGATTATTATAAGAATACCGCTTAAGTTTGAGATTAGGTTAGTTCGGTTAAGCCGCCATATCACAAAAGATATACTGTATCTGGCGGCTGCCAATTATAGAGAACATTGCAGCCTGGACAACACCCATGATGAGTGTCAACCGGAAGGTTGAAGGATGAGATTCAACGCGCAGGGGCCCGGGCCCCTTCCTGAAAAACTGGAAGTTTGGGACCCGGACTTGAACCCGGATCCTCCAAGGTGATAAGCCAAGTTTTACCAGGCGGCCTTCCGGATTAAGTTTGAGCGTCAGCCATTTTTAAATATTGCAAGATTAATCAAGCTACATTTCATGAAAATCAATGAAATAATTCAAATGTTATTAGAGAAAAATATAAGATTCAACTTTTTCTATTTTTAAATAATTTAATTTAAAAGTTAAGAATTAATTGTCTTCTTTAAGATCATCGTCTATTTCGTTTGCATTTCATGAAAATCAATGAAATAATTCAAATGTTATTAGAGAAAAATATAAGATTCAAATTTTTCTATTTTTAAATAATTTAATTTAAAAGTTCAGAATTAATTGTTGTCTTCTTTAAGATCATCGTCTATTTCGTGAATAATGAATTTTCTATTGACGATAAAAAAGATGTCATTATTAAGAAAATTTTAAAGTACCCCTCAATTTTGTCTATTTACAGAAGTCTTAATTTTTCTCTACATTTACAAAGAAATGATTATAAAATCGCAACCTTCATGCGTGTCCCATAATAACTTTTAAACTATTTAATCAATTTTTTTATAAATTTCTGTCGTGATATTCTACCATTAAAGGTAAACTTGAGACATGGCGTTAACTTACCAATTTCAGCCATCTAAAAATAACAAAAATTAAAATTTCCAGATAAATTTTAACTGAAATTGGTAAGTTAACGCCATGTCTCAAGTTTACCTTTAATGGTAGAATATCACGACCAAAATTTATAAAAAAATTGATTAAATAGTTTAAAAGTTATTATGGGACATCCATGAAGGTTGCGATTTTATGATCATTTCTTTGTAAATGTAGATAAAAATTAAGAAAGAAAATAAAAAAATTGATTAAATAGTTTAAAAGTTATTATGGGACATCCATGAAGGTTGCGATTTCATGATCATTTCTTTGTATATGTAGATAAAAATTAAGAAAGAAGAGAATCTTATATTTTTCTCTAATAACATTTGAATTATTTCATTGATTTTCATGAAATGTAGTAAGATTAATCAAGCTACAAGCCTTGCAAATTTATTGCAAGGCTTGTAGCTTGATTAATCTTACTACATTTCATGAAAATCAATGAAATAATTCAAATGTTATTAGAGAAAAATATAAGATACAAATTTTTCTATTTTTAAATAATTTAATTTAAAAGTTCAGAATTAATTGTTGTCTTCTTTAAGATCATCGTCTATTTCGTGACCTTCCATCTAACCGTCAAGAAAATCCGAAAAATAATTCAGAATATATTAAAATTTATCTGGAAATTTTAATTTTTGTTATTTTTAGATGGCTGAAATTGGTAAGTTAACGCCATGTCTCAAGTTTACCTTTAATGGTAGAATATCACGACAGAAATTTATAAAAAAATTGATTAAATAGTTTAAAAGTTATTATGGGACACACATGAAGGTTGCGATTTTATGATCATTTCTTTGTAAATGTAGAGAAAAATTAAGACTTCTGTAAATAGACAAAATTGAGGGGTACTTTAAAATTTTCTTAATAATGACATCTTTTTTATCGTCAATAGAAAATTCATTCAAAATTTTTTTTTTTAAATTTCCTTTAAAGAATTTTCCAAATAAACTAATAATTTTTGAGATACTTCATTAAAATTTTTTTTTTTTTTAATTTCCTTTAAAGCATTTTCCAAATAAACTAATAATTTTTGAGATGAAGAGCGTTTAAAATTTATTGTCTGGTTTCTAAGCAAACGATGCTGCAGAAGATTCTGCCCGAAGCGATTCTACGCGCCGCTCGGCTGTGCATGATGTCGTTGTACTCAATTTCTTCGAGCGGCTTGGCAAATTTTACGCTAATTGGTAATGCTATTTCCTGGATATTTAACGCTCTGTACCTCAAAAATTATAAAGATCCAGGAAATAGCACGGTCACAGCATAAACTTTCGCCGAGCAGCTCGAAGGTAGTAAGTGCAGCGACGTCACGCACAGCTTAGCGGCGCGAAGAGTAGCTTCGGGCAGATTTAACTACAGCACGGTTTGTTTTACAAACCAGACAATAGGTTTTTAAACGTTCTGCATCTATAAAATTATTATTTATTTGAAAAACGCTTCAAAAGAATTTTTTAAAGAAAAAAATTTTCTATTGGGGATAAAAAAAAGGTGTCATTATTACGAAAATTTTAAAGTATACTCCTATTTTGTCTATTTACAAACGTCACAGCGTAATGAATCATACATCAAATAAAAGATCGTTTTAATATAAGTATTTTTCTATCTGTCACACTTTAGGCGATCTTATATAAATATATATCAATTATGACATTTAATAATAAAATTGAGTTCAGAAAATAAAATAATTAAAAGAATAATCTTCAAACAAATTAAAATATGTTGACAGAAAAATCAGTCCAGGATCATTATACGGCATGAAAATCAATTAATTTTCGTATAAAATAATTAAAATAATAATCTTCAAACTAATTAAAATATGTTGACAGAAAAATCAGTCCAGGACATTATACGGAATGAAAATCAATTAATTTTCGTATAACATTTATTTTACCTGTGCTAATTAATATAAATATAATGTTAATTTACAATTGTGTAAAGTTCAGAAATTAAAATATTTATCAAAATTTAGAAAGGGTCGTTTTTATTTTCTTGAATCGTAAACCCTTTCTAAATTGTAAGAAGTGTTCTGATTTCTTACTACAGTACATGACATTTCTTAGATGTTTTTGATTAAATATCATTTATTTTTCAGATGAAAACTCTAAGAAAGGCATTTTAACGACGATATGTTCTTTGACAATAAATCAAATTTATCATTTCATTATAAATATTTTCGTATAATAAATTTTAAACAATATGAATTTTTACCATTTAGCATATATTCTCTATGAGTTAGTACTTTTTGAACCACTGAATTGAAAATTTTCTGCAAACTAAATTTACCATAGCAACAATAAATACAACTACTCCGTTTTACATGTCAACTGCTCCTCTTCCATACAATATTCTGTCCCTAGCAACATTGGTCCCTATTTTCTGGCTTAAACGGTTCAAACTGCCAATTCTTTAATTGACCTGGTTGCACAACCTCGACATGGAGTTCAAAAATGAGCTTTATCATGAGTTGACATTTTTATTTTTCAGGTTTTTAGTTTCCATCACAAAATGCGTGTAAAATATTATTTATTTTGAAACTTTTGGATCAAATTTGATAAACGTTTATAAAAATCATTTTTAAAATACGAAATTTTAAGAGATTTTAAAATATTTTAAAACCACTTACAATGATTTCTTCGAAATAATAATTCATATCTGTTGTTATGGCTTCTGAATGTTTTCCAAATGAACAATGAAATGATATTTAAACAGACTCTGTAAACTAATAACGAATTATATGGGTAAAACCATCATCATTTGCCTGGTTGGAGTATACAAAACAGCGATATAACGCCGTGGAATTATTAGTTAACAGCAAGTAACATCTGCAAAATGTTGCTCCTGATTTGCTCCATTCTGCTTTTGATCAGTATGGCGTTCGGCGGGAAAAGAGGTGAGAAACAGTGAATTCTATGGGGAAAACCATCATCATTTTCCTGATTGGAGTATATAAAAGAACGATTTACGCTGTGGAATTATTCGTTAACAGCAAGTATCGTCTTCAAAATGTTGTTCCTGATTTGCTCCATTCTGCTTTTAATCAGTTTGGCGTACAGTGATGAAGATGGTGAGAGTTTTGATCTTAATCTTCGAATATAATTAGCGTATAGTATCATAGGAAGATATATTATTAACAATATTTATATACATATATATTTAGTTGAAAAAATAAAGCAACATGTAAGTAATACAGATAATGCAAAAAATATTTAATAATTTTAATACTAAACAAATTTAAATATTGTAGGTAGAAATATGTTGTAAAGAATTTCAAAACAAGAATGACGATTTTAATCAGGTAAACAGATTCATTTCGTTTGGATTTACAAAACTTATTATTATTCATATATTTTTAGGAAACACATCTATTTTTCAACTGGATGTTTTGGATTAATTTTTTTATATAATGTTTATACATAAAACAAAGGAAGATTTTTCAGGAAGACAGCTGATTTTTGATGATTTATATGCGCGAGTATATATATATTTTATTGAATATATAATGATTTTTTATCATATTTTATTTTAATTTTAGAAATTCCTGAATTGCTTGGAAAAAACAGGATCTGTAGGTGTCTTTAAAAAAAATCTGATTTTTATGTAGTTTTATTATAATTCTTTCTATATTTTTTTTAAATACTATTAAGTAATATATATTTAATTACAGAAGAAGTCTGCTGAATATAATTATTTAAAGGTGAATAATATTTTCCCACGTACGTAACTGATACAGGTAATGAATTTTAAGATTTTGTTTTTTTCGTGTTTTAGAACAGAGTAGAAGAAAGAATAAAAAAAATTCCGGTAAAACATTACCATTGTTTAAATAAATTTATTAGATTTTTGACTGAATGTTAAACAACGTATAGGATTAATTTTATCATTTTTTTAATAACTACTATTAATGCATTAATTAAACTCTTTTTGTGCAAAGTTTCTTCCTGAAGATTGTGAGGATAATGGCAAACCGGCTTTAGGCAAGGTAAATCATACGTTTTTCTATTTATTTATATCGTTACTTTTTATTTATATTAACATATTTTTATTCTGAATTAAGATATTTAAAGCTGGATGTGAGGAAGTTCAAAATGGGGTCAGAAATATTCAAGTTTGAAGCAAAAAAATTTTTTTATCAATTAGGAATGATGGAATTGAATAATGTTATATTTAATATCATTATGTTTTAGTATCTTTATTGCTGTGAACAAACAGACTCAGAAGATTTTGAAAAGGTAAGTACTTTTATAATTTTATCTACCAATTTATTATATCATAATTAAATTTATGTTTTTCTGTTTTTGATTTTAAGTGTATGAGAAAACGTGTGATAACGGTACGTATCATTATATAATATCGTTAAACTATAGTTTGCAGTTTTCATTTAATAATTATCGACTCGACTTATATACGGATAATTGTTAAGTCTGTACGTATAATGTAAAATTTATGCAGCTCAAATAACTTAACACAGTAGATGAAATAGATTGGCGGGTTTTTACCTATACGTTATGTTGTAAATATAGAAAACTAGTAAGAAACAGTCACTCTCAAATTTTATGATATCGACTTATACACGAGTCGATAGAATTAATTTTCATAAGGTAAGAGTAACTATTGGCTTATGCTCAAGTATATATTAATATATGATATATGCAAACTTGTCTCCTATAGTTTCATTATTTGATATTTATTATTATTTTTTAAGAATGTAAACAAGGTAAGTAACAAATCTACACTCATTTTAATATATAGGGTATTATTTAACACGATTAAAATGTTCTACTTTTCCTCATAATTAAATTTGCAGGAAATCGGTGAAAAATATATAATGTGTCATGTGAAAGTTAGAATAGCAGTGAGTTAAATATTATCAAGTTTTAATGTTTCGAATAAAATTTGTATAATTCGTAAATTGTCTCATTCTTTTCTTTTCTTTTAAGGTGTTACCTGTTCTTTCTGTAAGTATCACATATCTTGGAAGTTAATATAAATATGATATCTGTACTATACATCTGTTTCATTTAACATTAATAATATTATATTTATATTTAAAAATTTATATATCTAATTCTTTTTGTAGGAATGTAACTACGAATCGTGGAAATATTGATAGAAGAAGAAATTACTTCAAATTACTGTAACAAATAAAATTTCCTGATTAATGCATAAGCAAATGTAGTCTAATTATTATAATTATTATTATATAATTAGTCAGTTCGGTGTTTCGGTGTTACTATCCAGGAATTTCGGGCCGAATTTGCCCCTAATTGAGTATGTGATCAAAGGTATCCACTGTTATGTCGTAGAGATGTTGGTTTTATAATTGTGATAGCATCACAATATCGTGTAGCTAAATTAACTAGTTACATCATTCAATATTAGATCATACGTGACGGAGTGATGACGACATCTGTTTTGTCACAAGATTCCGTGTCTGAATGACATCATAGCGATATAAATTTGACTTTTACTTCGCTAATAATATCATCATCAGAACCGCAAAAGCAATATCACATAAGATGTAATGTTAACGTTAATTGTTTTAGCGGTTCTGTTATGGATATATTAATAGGTTTTCAGATTAATCGAGTGACCCATATATAGGCTACATCGATTCGGGAAGAAAATCTAATTGTTTAAACATGCGTTTTCTTAATCGCCCAGAAAGATTCCAATTCCAAAATGAATTTTGACCACGTTTGCAACTGAAATGACCATTATAATCCTGGGTCCAGATTCACAAAAGCGGCGTTATTGAACTAACGACGAAATATCGTCGTTATGGCTCGAAACGACGGTTGTTCGTATTCACAAAACTTATCGCAATCAGTAACGACGTTAATCGACGTCTTTAGCTAACGACGTCATGACTGTGTCGTTATCATCAATTTTAAGATGGCGGAAGAGTATTTTTCTCTCTTAGTCAATGAAGAGACAGATTTATTATCGAATATATCGATTACCTCAACTCAATGTTAATATATTTTAAATTACCGAACTTATTCGTTTCTATAAATTATCTAAAGATGCGATTTTTGAATTATATAAAGAGAAAAACAGAGTTCGTATGCCATACAGTAAGTATGGAAACACAACTATTATGTGCACTGAAATTTTTTAGCAATGGCAGATTTCAATCTGTTATACGAGATGTTATTCATATTAGCCAGCCTACGATATAGAGAATCATTACAAATGTTTGCAAATGCATTATGTAGAATATAAAAAATACATCAATTTTATAAATGATTTGCGCCAGTTACAGACTATTAAACTAGATAAATCATTATTATAAAAATATATAATTAATTAAACTATGATGTAGCCAGCCTACGATATCGAGAATCATTACAAATGTTTGCAATGCATTATGTAGAATATAACAAATACATCAATTTTTTAAATGATTTGCGCCAGTTACAGACTATTAAACTAGATAAATCATTATTATAAAAATATATAATTAATTAAACTATAATGTTAGAAAGATAAACTAATTTAACTTTTAGAATATACATCAGCTCGTTTCTTTCAAATTTATATCAAAAAGTATTAAAACTATTCAAATTATTTATAAAAATAAAAGCATTTATTCTGCAAGAGTGAAACGCTGTTCTTTATCCTTCTTGTCCTCCATTTTTACCCAGAAGTCACTTTCTTAAGTTATGTTGAAGTATATAGGTCACTATCTTATTAGCTATATTCATGGAAACATTGACGTCATTTCCATACTCTCGAAACAAGGCGACAATAATTTCATCGTTAATTGTCAAGTAGCTTACGACAGGTTTTGTGAATAGCATTTTACGTTGACGTCATTTCCATACTCTCGAAACAAGACGACAATAATTTCGTCGCTAATTGTCAGGTAGCTTACGACAGGTTTTGTAAATAGCATTTTCGATAAATCGTTAACATATTATATTTAACGACGTCGTAAATAACGACACTCTTTGTGAATCAGGCCTCTGGACTTGCTGCCAGATTTTCAAGTATCATCCATATTTTGCGGAAAGTAATAACTTTCATAGATTGTGACTCTTTACATATTATTTTTACTGAAACTGAAAAATCTCACTTTCAGCAATAGTTGATTTACATTTGTTGACTCGGCAACCGATGTAACAACATTGACAACTGGTTGTTCGGATGATCGCGTGAAATTGCTTAAGCTTTCAATTGTGGAGGGTAGAAATCTCGTTTTACTCCACGAAAATGTTTAACATAGGATTCGAGCCTAGTTCGTCGATTTCCCTCCTCTAAAATCCGCCTGACTCCTCCACAGAGATGGCAGCATGTAGAAGTGCTTGTTTCGTTCTATCAGTTAGTATTCTTATACAATGGAAGTTGGCGTCATCTCTTGACAAAAGGAATTGTCAATCGTGCATACGATGCTGTTAGCCATTCAACACACGCGCGTTGAGATTAATTTTATTTGATTTTCTGTTATATAATACGATATTTTTCATTTAAACGGCAATATGATTCTTGATAACGAATACTTTATTCTTCTATCCTATCTGACTTCTAAGCGAAATTCGGGATACTTCCATCCAAATTATTTACGGAACTATTTGGTAGATTTTTTTCTGTAACATTCAACACGACATGCAATATACTCCATTATTTTATTACGAAAATTTTAAATTGGAGCGATCGTCAAAAAATACTGAGAAAAAGGAAGAATTAATTTATTGATATCAACTTATTATTTTTTATCTGTTAAGCAAAATTCGGGATACTTCCATCCAAATTATTTACGGAACTATTTGGTAGATTTTTTCTGTAACATTCAACACGACATGCAATATACCCCATTATTTTATTACGAAAATTTTAAATTGGAGCGATCGTCAAAAATTACTGAGAAAAAGGAAGAATTAATTTATTGATATGAACTTATTATTTTTTATCTGCATTGTGAAATCATAGTTAATTTATTTTAAAACAATAAACATTTTTTAAAGCTAAATTGCAAGCATAGCACCTCAATTTCTACCTGGGGTTGTTAATGTCAATAAAAGTTTCTTTTCTGTGCAGTACAGCCTGCTGGCAGGAGATAAAGTGGCTGATAGATATGGAAACAAAGGGTAAAGTATATCAGCGAAAGATAGGTTTTTTTTTTTGTATCGGCGGTAGTATTCCTGTTGATATTATCTTTAATCCTCTTAGTGTTGCTTAATATTCAGTCCTTTATCCATTTTTATCTCCTTTGGTGACTGAAGTCCAAAATCTCTCTTGTTGCAGGAATAAATGCTGGTTTAATTTACAATATATTTAAAAATATACAGAAGCATCGTTCCAGAAGATTTATTTTTATTTTATTTTTACATGGCTACACATCTTCGAAAACAGAGTAACAAAGAAATTAGTTTTAAGCATTGCATATAAAGTTTTGTTATTATCTTTATATGCAATATTTTCATACGAAAGTAATGATGAAACTAGATGTAATTATGATTAAATTTCCACATCCATTAAAACATAATTCAAACTATCGTCTGGATGAGCATGTAGTAAAGAGTTGGTTTAATATTTTAAGGATTGGATTGAGTGTCACGGGTGTATATGTGTGTGAAAGATCCTTGATGGGCACTGGCATGTCCTGCCACTTGGTAACCTGCTATTGGAAAGCGGCGTTAAACCAATAGATAGATATATAGGGTGAGATATTCAAACTTGTTACTTGATATTCAAAGAGGTTATCTGCTATATATATCAATATGTCTGAGGTCAATAGAAAAACACCATATTTTCAATGAAAATACTGTTATCCGCGGTGGGGAAATTGCCGAACTTTGGTATCTTCAATATGACTCCCTACCATAAAAGTCAATAGTTAATATGAAGTAAATATCTATTTCATTTAAAAATTAATATATTTTCTAATTATTGTAAAAAATAGTATACTTCTATACGAAATAAATGCATGTGAAATATATAACAAAGAATTTTTGAAACCATTGTTATAAGATTATCATAAAAAACTGATGCGGTTGTGATTGATACAGAAAGAAACTGATTGCGACTCTCAGGTATTTGAGATTCCTACTTTGGGGCTCATAGTGTCTTGAAGTTTGGCCATCCCCGTATTTGAGATTCCTACTTTGGGGCTCATAGTGTCTTGAAGTTTGACCATCCCCGTACTAAATTTTAAAAAATCAGAAATTGAATTATTGCTAAATTAAAAATTTTATTTATGTAGCAAGAACGAAGTTTAAAAGAAATGCTTTTTTATTCAACATAATTTTAACTGAATACATTAGGAGAAGAATACTATATTTTTTCAGATTTAATTTTCACAAAAATTGTATATTTTTATAAACATTACGGGACTCTTTCACAATTTGTTCTATAACTTTTTTCTAATTTTCGAAGGAAAATAGGTCTTATAATATAACTTTTTTTCAGATTTAATTTTCACAAAAATTGTATATTTTTATAAACATTACGGGACTCTTACACAATTTGTTCTATAACTTTTTTCTAATTTTCGAAGGAAAACAGGTCTTATAATATACCTATACTTATTTTTTTCCTATGAATAACTTTGAACAAATTCATAAAATATTTTGTTCTCCGAATTGTCAATTCTTGATGTATCTTGAGAATGTTTCTGATGGCATAAAATATCTCGGGATACTATAAGAAATGTTAAATCGAGCCAATTCTTGATGTATCTTGAGAATGTTTCTGATGGCATAAAATATCTCGGGATACTATAAGAAATGTTAAATTCCAGCACCCGCACATTATTTTTTATCTCGGAGTTATGAAATTATTAAACGATATACAGTACATTTTTCTAAACAAATACCGAAACGGATAGGTAATTACTACTAAACAAAAGCTAGACTTGTAGGCGAGTTTGTATTTATCCAGATGCATAACTGCAAACTAACGAACAAAAACTGCGTTTTATATATATATATATATCTGATCTAAATTTACAAGCGCATCTCAAAAAGATTTAATTATTTTATTACCAAAATTTTAAATTGGAG
>AYEL01068637.1:0-21629 GCA_000484575.1 Olivierus martensii | reverse complement strand
AATTTCTTTGATTAATTTAGTTTTTAAATCCATTAAAATAATTTTAGAATTTTAGTACTTAATAGCCTTTTAACCGATCGAATAACTAAAAATAAAGATGCAGAACGCAATGTCTTTTCTCAATGCGACAGCATCAGCATTTTCCATTAGAGTAAGTCACAGAAATATCAAAAGTACCGACACAATGAGGAACATCTGTCAGTAGTTTCTGAATTGTCATCATCTTTTTTCGAATTTCCTTTCTTTCACTAACAAGATTGGAGTTTTTCCAATTTCTTTCTGATAGTAAAATAGTTAAAGAATTCGTAATATAAATTTAATATAAGAAATTATAATTCGCATATTATATTCTTAAATAATTGAAAGTACATTGTCCATCATGAATTAATAATGTAAAATATAAGTGAATATGAATTTAATTTTTAATTTATTCATATAAGTGTTTGTTATTCAATCAGAGATTTCGATGAAGCCATTAAATTTGAAATATTAAATTTATTAATAATGTTGACGTCTCCTAAATGCTGTTTAGTATATGAATTCTACATTTCACATAATTATGTTGAAAGCGATATAAAATCTGATTAAATTTATCGATTTAAATTTATTTAATTTTATCATTATTATGAAACTTTAGCTAATTATCATTAAAATTTTTATTTTTTTCTAAGAATATATTTATTAGTATTCTTTTTTGTTTATTACATATGTAAAATATACTCATACAAATGTCAATCTTCATATATTTTAACATGTTGACAAAAATATATTATATAGAATAATAAGTTAATAAATAATAGTTTAAGTTAATAGTATAAGTTAATAAATATATAGTTTATTTTTTAATGCTATTTTACATGTAAAAAAATGATAACAGTTACAAGATGAAACATTATATTTGACATGTATATAAACTCTAAAATTATAAATTTTTATAGAATATAATTAGTATTGTATGTACTTGTAAAATATAGATTTTTACAATGTTAATAATTATTTAAATGTTTTAACATATGCATTTAGGATTCAGATGATTAACAGGTCTTATAACCTGAATTGGATTAAACAAATAAACTATAAAAATTTGACTAGCATTGTACTGAAACACAATAAAAAATGTATTGAATCTAATGCATGATGACTTTACAGAATTATTTTTATTCATGCTAGGAAGTAATATGTCTGCAATTAGAATTTGATGTATTTGATAGCATAATTTAATATTTTGAATTGATTACAGTAAAGGATGTCCGACATAAATGTATCTGATATTTTTCTTGCTTAAAATTTGTTTAATATATCTGAAAAATATATTTTCTATATCATTAAACCTTTTTTCTCCTGCACCTTTTTTAAACTAACTTGTAAGTAAATTATTTTTACGTCTATGAGAAATTTGTTTCCTATTGTCAATTCAGTCTAAATTCAATAATCAGATATTTTAGTGCCTTATTTTTGATGAGTTTTGGTAGCATGGAAGAAAAGTGCATTTCTTTTTTTTTTTTCCTGAGATAGATTTTCTGCAAATAGCCGCTTTACTTGCAGATATACTGCCTTGAAGGAGGAAATGCATATTTTCAAGTCGTCAGAAATGTGATTCAGAAACATTTGTTTATTGAATTTACACTAAGCTGGCAATAAAAAACAGATTTTTCCATAAACGAAAGAGTAATTTTCTTAGCTGAATTTTAAAAGTAATATATATATATATATATGTATTCTCAGCTGTAAATATTATCAGAATTTTAATTTTATATTCTGAAAATTCAACTCAAATATGATTGTAAATAGTCATTACAAAAATTTCGTAATAAACATAAAAAACGACATAAAGGCGAAGAACATACATTCTGGACATTCATATAAAAATGCTTGGTATCATAAAATGCTGATTTAAAACTGCCATGTTTTTCAAATGTAAAAAAAAAATAATAAATAGAGTCGTTTATACTGAATTCTCTGTTGAAATGAACTATTCAGAAATGACATATAAAAAGAAAGAGAGAGAGAGAAAAAAAAAAATAGAATGAGAAAAAAGAAAACAGATTGCTTTTTACATTTTAGAAAGTTATTAAGTTTGTTTTCTAAAGCTAAATTTTAATTTATCCTCATCAAAGTTGTGTATTCTACTTGGCTAGATATTCTTAGCTATTTCATGAGGCATTTACTAATAAAAATATCCCTACTAATAGTTATTTATAATGGAGAATTCAGAATTTTGATGATAAAATTAAAATTTCTGCCAAAATAATATATTATTAAAAACTAAAAGGATTTAATAAACACTTACAATATTTTATGTCTCATCATTTTACATGGAAATAATCGCTGTTTTCATCGAAAATATCCTTATAAATTATCGATTAATCACGTTGTGAACGTTCTTATTTCTATGCATTTGGTTCTAAGTAAACTAAATGAATATTTTGTAATTTTAGATAATACTGCACTAAATTTAATTAAATGAAATATATAATTGGAATAATAATAAAACTTCTAGTCGGCATGAGTATAAAATATATTTTAGATCAAATTTTTCTAGTAGTCTAATTTATTTAACTAAAAAACTATTTATATTTTTTAGTTAAATCATTTTTTATAATACAATAATCACAAGTCGGAAGCGTCATTAATAATATTTTTTACTTGGCATTCGTATTTATTACCAAGATGTTTGGTTATACTAATAGAGAGACAGAGAAATAGAAATTCTGGAATATAATGACGGATTTATTTAATGTTAATTTATACTCCCGAAAACTGCTATTCATTCAGATGTACGTATAGTATATTTTTACATTATTTGAAAAATTACTGTATTTTTTAATCAAGGATAAACTAAAAAGATTTGAAAATTTTATGAAAGTCATATTTGGTAATTCAATGTCGGATCTCGGGTCTTTGAAGAATATTCTTTTTCCCAAAAATGTACTTTAGACTGTTTATTTATTTTTATATTGTGTTTAAATTATAATACAAGTAATTCCAGAAAGAACTAAAATTATCTACTTTTCAAAAGTGTCATTTATTTTTCATTTGGAATCCAGTGGTTTTGTGTGTCTAATTTTAACGTTGATATAACTAGCATAGATGTCATTATAATGTCATCATTTCGTTAACGAGACATCGCGACATCAGTATTGTATGTCATCATTTCGTTAACGAGACATCGCGACATCAGTATTGTTACCATGGTCTATAAATATATATGGTCATTCCACTTCGACGCCATTGCTGCAAGATTTTGAAATCCCATCACTAAAGGAGCTGTGTACCACGTAAGGCTCAATTCGTACTTGTAACCTGGTCTAGATTGTTGTTAGAGAAGTAATTTTATTTATTTTTTGATGAAAAATGCCAATATGTTGTTTTGTGCCTGGCTGCAATTCAGGATATAGATCCTGTAAGGAAAAACACCATTTGTTCAAAGTAAAACAAGAAAACTATGAGCAGCTCAGGGAATGGAAACGACTTATACTATGAGCAGATCGTGAATTTACGTTTAAGGATTCAATATGCGATGTTCATTTTGATAGAGATATATTAGAAACACTTACAGTCATGTTTGTTTCACAAATAATGAGAATACATTATTCACTATTATATATAAACAATTTTGATATTTTTATTTATATTTAAAATACTCTACTCTTGGAAATTATATATTTCAGGTTTTTTTTAATTTAGGGAGAAAAACATCAGTTATAGAGGGCCAATAATTCCTGTGAAATGGTTTTTCAAATCTAAAATAATTTGTTGTTGTGGTGTATACTTCTCTATATTTAAAATAAATCTATTATAGAAATCCCATTTCCAATTTTTCTATTACAGTAATGTGAATTAAATTTAAATTTTGATAGGTTTAAGATTTGGCAGATGCTACACGCATTTGTTGCTAGAAATATGCGTATATAGTGCTGTTACGTCACATCAGCATCTATAACTGAATTAAGATCCTCTTATTCAGAAATAATAGGCCTACTGTATAGTATAAAAGTTAGTTTTAAGTGAAGTAGTGGACCGCGTAGAGAGCACAAAATTTTCAGTTCCCAGATAGTTTTATCCCAATTAAAAAAGTTCTAATGTAATACTAAGATATGAAAAGATAAATGAATTATTTTAAATAACGAAAGCTAATACAATACTAGATATGAAATGATAAATTATTTTAAATAATGATATTTTCCTCTTTCAAAACTATATACTGTACATACCATTTCTATCAAAAATAAATGTCAGAAAATTATTTTCAATAAAGAAGATATGTATCATAGAAAAGTTCGAACTAAATTATAAATTATTTTATGAATGGAATTGAAATAGATATACTTAAAAATTTATTCACCAATATATCAACAAATAATAGTGTTTTAAATAATCGTATTAAAAGTAATCATAATGTTGCTATTATCAAGAAATTATGCCTTATTTACCAATTTACATTAAAATGCAATAAGTTTTATTTCAAATGCCCATAGTATATCTGCTATGATCCAGAAATTTTAATAAAGTTTTTTTTTAGCATTTGTACGATCTTTGTGCTCAGATACAATAATTCGGCCCATCAAATAATTTATTTATTTATTTAATTTTATTTTTCGAACGGAATTATTACACTGAGCATTACACTGAAATACATTTTCAATTTTTGTTAAAAATTTTTTTAATCCATTTTCTGTTAAATTAATTATTACAAAAATCTTATTGTTAGTAATTTTGGAGCAATTAGAATTGTACTAATTGGCATTATTTCAAACGTATTTGAAAAATCGAGGAGAAAAACAAGTCACAACTGCAAAATTGTTGACTTAAAAATGATGATAGTTGTGAATTAACGTTAAAAATTTTGAAATGTTAATTTTTTACCATAAGTTTAAGTTCATAAAACATTAAAGGATACCTCTAAGGTGTTTTCATTCAAATTTATCAAAATTCCTGCTAAAAATATTGTGCAGTGTTATATTTGACCTATAAGCTTTTATAAGTAATTCTATAGAAATTCGTCTACTAGTTACTCTACAATAATTTTTTCTTGGTGTTGGGATTTTTTTTTCCGTCAGTGTATTTGACCTATAAGCTTCTATAAGTAATTCTATAGAAATTCGTCTACTATGACCATAAATGTGACAACAACGCCGCCCTAGTGATTAAAATTTAGACCTTCACATTTTTTTCTTTTGTTATCTGTAGGAGTGGAATGACCATATATATTTATAGACCATGATTGTTACACTAGCATGACATCATAAATAGCGAGTTTTATGACGTCATCCATTGTTATGTCATTATGACTGGCAATTCTGACATGACATCATTCAAATAGGTAAGCCATATGTTATCCCTACACTGTTAACATTTAGCGTCATCTATTTCCAATAATATAAAGTAAAATTTTAATAAAAATGAAATTCTATCCTGTAGGATTATAAGATGCTGCGTAGAGATGTCCTTTATTGGTAGTACATCACTACTGAATTTCATGAAAATCTGTTAATTAGTTTAAAAGTTATTAATGGGGGACAGATAACAGACATGGCACGATCTTATAAGCCTTCATTTCCTTCAGAAAGTAAGCTAATAGAATGAAAGTACGTAATCAATTGTAATTGAGTAAAATTCGAATTATGAATTATGAAATTAATAAAATTTAAATTAAATTAAAAATTTAAGATTACAAATGAATAATATAAAAAAAAAATTCAGTTTATATTCTAAATAAAAAGCATTTATAACTATCAATGAAAGATAAACGTTTTTGAATTATATTCTACTGCGTTTTATCTCATAACTCTATAAATAAGTGCAAAAGAAAAAATAAAATAACAATCAAATTTTTTGTTTAAATCTTTTTCCTCTTAATTGTTCAACTAAGAGAGAAAATTGTTTTTACACTTCAGTTCATTCTATTTATCCAAGATGACTGTTTTCATTGCTATTATTTTCTGATAAAACAGAGAATAATGATCCAATCTTTTAAATGAATAATTAAAATAATGATACAGACTTATCGCTTCTATACGTTTATATTATTAATGACTAAGATACCGTATAAATACAAGGTCGATTGAAAATGTGAGAGAAAAGCGTAGGATCTCAATCTTTTAAATGAATAATTAAAATAATGATACAGACTTATCGCTTCTATACGTTTATATGACTGTTATTAATGACTAAGATACCGTATAAATACAAGGTCGATTGAAAATATGAGAGAAAAGCGTAGGATCAGTTTTCATAAAGATTATACTACACCAACAACATCAATCTATTGAGTCTTTAATTTCTGTATTTTAATGAGAATTTTTTTGTGGTTAGGTAATGTCTCATTGTTCTCGGATTCCAGTATGGACAGCCATAGCCACGTTTCTAAGAGAAGGAAACCTTTATCGAGGTCATGCAGCCATCTTCGAATCTTGCGCTAATGACGGAATATGGGTGAGTATTCTGTTTTATGATATTGATTATCAATCATTAACTAACGAAATATTTTATATTTTTTTTATATTTTATTAGGTATACGATCAAACTCCTTCGTCTAGAATGGAAAGAAGGAAAATAAAACGCATTCAGTTGTCTACTCCACAGTATAATGCCGACAACTTTTATACTATTAAAATATAAAAAAAAAGCACGAAAAAAAAATGAAATAATATTTTAATTTTTAGCTATAAAAAAATAAAATTTTATTGAATATGGTTTCAATAAATTAATAAATATACAAGTAATTTATTTATAAATAATTAATTTGTATAAAATTTTAAAAATAGATAATTATTTGGAAAGGTTTTAAACCGAACTTATATTGTTGTTATTGTATTTATCTATGTTTTGACGGAAATTTCTTCGAAAAAATTTAGAAAAGTTAGATAATATAAAATATCTAATCAAAAATTTAAATCTTATGCATTTTAAATAGATTCATCTTAAAAAATTTTGAAATTTCATGATAAAATTTAAATTAAATTTAAATATTTAGAGAAAGTATTAAAATTAAATGTCTCGACATCAAATTTAAATCATTTTTGTCTTTTTCGTAATTTAATAATATTAATAAGAAAATTTCGTATTTTTGTGAACAATTTGAATTAATAATAATTATAATAGAAAAAAAATAATAAAAATAGAGAAATTAATCAAAAAAAAAGTAATAAAATTTTATTATAAAATTGTTTGAATTTATTACAATATTTATTATAGTTATTCCAAAATGTATTAAAATTACATAAAATTCTTAGAAATATCTATAGAGGATGCGGTTGGATCGTGGGATGGATGTTTTAATAAAAATATAACCGCCATCTGTTGATCAAAATTTCAAATAAATTATTTAAATGTTATTTTGTATGGTGGAAATATATTTATACGAAAATTTTAGTATTTATATGGAAAAATAAACAGAAATATTATTTTGATACTTTATCTTTATTATATAAAAAATAATATGTTTGAATATTAATTTATAATGATTTTATCATCATGTGTGTGGGAGTATCAAAAATCTTTATTTTTTCATATGATATAAATATTAATATTTTTATCACAAACGTTATTTTGAAAATGGAAATAAAATTAATAATGGTTTATTTCTTAAAAGGCGCAAAAATTAACTAGATACTGTATAATAGATAAATTTTGAGATTTATATATTCTAATGCACGAAATTATAAAACTGTACTGGGCCCTATATCATCCTTTTAAAAGGAATTGTGAAAAAGGCTGAATTCTGCTTTAGATCTCATCAAACTGGTCAAAAATTATAATAGAACCATGGACGAAAGATCACAGAATTGCCAAATGTGATACCATTCGATAGATCTCATCAAACTAAGTCAAAAATTATAATAGAAACATGGACGAAAGCGGCACCGATTAGAAGATATTTCCAAAAATTTAAAACCGAATCATATACCAATGCCATATTGAACAAGATGGTTAAACGTCATGTGACCATCATCGTAATGACGAAAACCTGCTATGGTTTTACACCTTGTTTTAAAAGCCAAAAATACGCCGGAAATTTTTCTTTCGATTATACGGGTTATGATTTTATGCAGAAATCCATAAGTTATTCATGCAATTCATGGGTTTATATATTATATATACATTAATACTAATATACCTAATAATATATTTGCATCGAAATGTTAAATTACATCATTTTGAAAGTGTTCTTGCCAAAGAGTTTGAATATAATTTTGTGCAACACCTTGAAGATGTATTACAGTAAACTCCCGTATAGAGGAGGAGAAGGAAAACAAAGAAATAGAAGGCTGTACTCACTGGTTTAGCCTTAGAAAAAGGAAAGGAAGTGAGAAGATGAAAGGAGAGTAGGAGGAAAGGAAAAGGATCCTATCAGAAGGAGTGTGATAGGCCACTAGGGAAGTGAAGACCGTATTCGCCATTTAATAAATTTGATTTGAACAATTTGCTTATTACAGAGTTACAAAGTATAATATTGTTACAGAATTTTTAACATAAAATAAATAATATAGTCATTTATTTTATGTTATTATAATTAACAATATTAAATAAAATATACTTAAATTATTTAGAAAAAGAATTTTTCATTCTTGAGATTATATTTTCTCGTTACGTTATTTAATAATTAAATAAATTATTTTTACTTTTTTATTAAATTATTTGCACAATATATTGTAAAGATTATTCTAAATATTTAAGAGAATTAAAAGTTAATAGGAAAATAAACGCGATTTATGACTATAATAGAATGAACTAGAGATATACCTATAAAATATACTGTATACATTTATAAATATTATATTCAGTACTACAGTACTATATATAATACACTTGTTGGTACATCACACTACTGTAAATGATCTGACCTGTAAGGCAATTCTAGAATACAAAATAACAAAAATATCAAATAATGCTTTTTATATTCTGAGTATTCAATCAATTTATCATTATGTTTATACTTTTACTTATATATAAAACTTTTTTATTAAAACTAACAATAATATTCTTCGTAATAAAATTTTTCTGTTTAATATTTTTCGAAAGAAAAAGTAATTTTTTGATGACATTTTCCAAAATTTAACTATGCAGTATGACAACGTGTGGCATGTATTGATTATTAACAAAATGAAAATAATTTCGTCAAACGATGTATAATTTCTGCTATTACAGTATAGGCTAATACTTTAAAGCGTTTTTACATTTTGTCTCTCCGTGCAAATGTCAACTCGTTCAACAATCAGAACATACAAATTTTAGAATATCCTTCCTTATTGTTTAGACTTTATAATTTATTTTATATTTTAAAATAATTTATTCAATAGTTTCCATAATAATTAAAATTAAATATAACAATAAAAATATTTAGTTAAACAGTTTTATTCCATGAAAAGTCATCTCTTAGAGATATTTTTTTTTCTCTGTAGTTGGTATAAATTTATATTCATTTTTATTTTAAATTAATAAACTTAATTAAATTTTTTTTCTCTGTAGTTGGTATAAATTTATATTCATTTTTATTTTAAATTAAAAAACTTAATTAAACTTCGAACTTTAAATAATAAAAATGGTACACTGCATTTTCCTTTAAATAAACTGCTTAATTTAACTTTTTAAATATTTATCAAGATAATATTTTTTTCTTTTACAGTTAGTTCTAAATTTAATAATTATAAGATATTAATCAAAGATTAAAGCGCAAAAAAATGTTTTCTATTAATTATATTCTAGCCTAGAATTCACCATTAAATGAATTTTTTTAAATTATGTAATAAAGATTTATAATTTAAAGGAATTCACAAAAATTATTTAATTGTAAATTAAATATAATAAGAATATTATCTCGAAGTTTGAAAATGTTTTATTATGTATAATACAGTTCTGCCTCATCATTCAATGAGTTAATAGCCTATTATAAAAACTTCATTTACAGTAAACTTATATATTTTATATTACTTGACGATAAAATAAGAAAATTTAATGCTTTAATCTGGATGCAAATCATACAAAATTAATATTTACGAAGAACTATTAATTTATAAAAATTCACTAAATAAATTCTCTCTCTTCAGAATAAATAATTTGGAATTTATTTTTTAGATCCTTAATAATATTCGCTTAAAATCTCGTCCGAATGATTAAAAATTAAATTATAATTTTTTGTTTATTAAAATAAAACTTTCTTATTTATTTTATTCAATAACTTTATTTCTCATCCTTACTGTAAATAAGGAAAAGTATAAATAAAAATTTTGAAAAATAATATAAAATCAGAAGACGGTTGGATAACTTGATTTAAAATTAAAATAAAAATAAGAAAACAAATTGTAATTTCTGTAAAGTTTTGTTTTGAGAAAAATGGTAATCACAGGAACAACAATATATTTTATTCAAAAATATTGATATTGCAAATTTAGAAGAATAAATAAGAAAGAGAATAAATTACGAACTCCATTCAAAATAACATAAAATATTTTTTAAAATTTATTTAATGAATTTATTGGCCTATTTCGGCTTCTCCAAATTTTAAACGAAACTGAGTTACAAATGTTAAATCAATAAAATTAACGAAGAAATTAAAAGAAGTTAATCAAATATTATAACAAATTTCTAAATATAACTGATCGAAAATAAATAATTTAACATAATCTTTCTATTATTATTTATTAAAGAATATAATAAATCTAATCTATTAGAGTATTTAGAATTTATTATCATTGTACCAAGAGAAATTTATTTCTCCGAAAATAAAATAATTATTATAAATCACTGGAATCTTGGAAAAATGGCTGAAACATCATGGGAGATAAATTATAAGTATTATACTATAATAATCACAACAAAATACAATTTCTTTTTAAAAGTAATTCTTTTATGAGAATCGTGATATAAGATGATAAAATATCACGAGTTGTACATATTTTTATTAATATAATCTTAAGTTATGAAATTTATTAAAATATTAATACATAAGATGTAATTTCATAACTGAGTTTACTGATAATCATAAACAATATAACTTAATATTTTTAATTATTTAAATAAAGATCTAATAATTTCACTTTGTCAAGTCCTAAAATATCAGTCAGGAAAAAAAAAATATATTAAAAGTGCTTTAATAAAATTGTCTTCTATATTTCAGAAAATTGAAAAAAAAAAATGTATATTTAATTTATAGAATATAATGTACGGCCTTACTGATTATAATAATAATATAAGTCAATTTAAATGTTCAATCAATCTGATTTTGAAATAAAATAATAATCGATTCAATGTTCTAAATTGAATTTTGAATTGATTTGAATCAAATCTGATGTAATATATATGAAAAAAAGCTTTTGAAAACTTTAAAATTGTTATTTTTTTATGTACATCGAAATGTAATAAATCATAAAACTTTCAGTGTTTTCATAAAAATTTCCTCGCTTAAATTTATTCAAATATTGTTAAAAATATAGTATATATAAGTTAAAATGAGATTATTTTAATTCCTTCTGTAAAATTATTCATTACTTTATACAGAATTATTTAAATTATCTAATAAAACGCGACGGCATATCTATAACAGGCATAAATATCAAAAGTCATTCACTAAAATTGCCACAATTTTGAGAAATGGCTTTATGAAGCGAATATATAATCGTGTTCATCAACTCAAATGGTTTCTATAAATAACGAAAATTATGCAGATTGATGGCAAATACATTTTATTTTTTTTTCAAAACTATATTTTAATTGAAAAAAAGCATTAAAAGGAACCATACAATCTCAGTAACGTTATTCACTCAATAAAAATCTACGCCATATTAGAAATATCTTAAATTTAATTATCTTTCGTGCAAATAATCATCATCATAATATGCAAATAGTACAATGTTTATAAAATTATTGTTTTAATATTATATTAGAAAACTTATAATTGTGCCCCGAGTCAATTTTATCAACTGTTTTACTGATCGATAATATTTTGACAACAAATTCCTTCTAACGCGAATTTTTCTTCAAATATTCCAAGGAAATGACGAAAAATGAAGCTGGCAACAAATCCGAAAAAGAATAATCCAGCTAGTACTCATTTAAATTTGATTCCTGTTCTTCAAAACCATTGAATTTAAATAAATGCTTAACGGATTACTTTAATGGAAGTAATTGTTCTCCCAATACAAAATACTTTATCTAAGGAAATTAAAAATTCCTTATACGAGCGGTTAGTGTTTAGCGTGGTAACATATAAGTCATCACTCTGTTAAGATTTCCACAATGAATAACGAAACAAAAGTAGATGAATTGAAAAATAGTATTTTATAATTATAAGTAAAACTCTGTTAAAAAGAAAAACACTTAATCAAATGGAAAGCATTCCAATGGATATTTTAGAATAGATTCCTTTAAACGACGTTCATTAAGGATTCAATCTAATAAATGCATAATTTTTCGCTTATAGAAAACGAATACTTAATCGACCGAATATTAAAATTATTTAATGAATATTTATGTATCCACGTCATAAAAATTCTTCAATTGAATTATTATTATTTCTAAACACTCCAATCTCAATTTATCATTGTTGATAATCATATTCGGTTCGAGTCATTTTATAAATTAAATATTAAAAATATTTAATTTATTATTAAATCATCTATATAATTTTTTAAATAAATAAATCATTCTTTACAGAAAGAAATCATCATTAATAAAGCATATAAAACATACATTTAAAATCCCATATATGAAAAAATCTAACAAACAAACAAATTTTTATATTTCTATCAGAAAAAAATAGCAAGTTAGAAAAACATCACATAAATAAAATTATTTGACAAGTGCCAATAATAGGATCAACAATATTGACAGTGATGAATGATTAATCATTTACAACTTAGGCATTGCTTAGGAGGATGCACTGATATGTAATTCTATATATTTTTATTAATAGTTGAAAAAAATTTTACAAAGCAGTATTTTATATTTGACATTTATAATACATAAACAATTTAATTCAAAAATATTATTTAATATTAGCTGATATACATTTTCCTAAAAAAAAAAATAAACATTTGCAAATTTTCCAATTAAAAGCTTCAAAATTCTGAACCCATTGATAAACCGGTAATTAATTTCATTTATCTTAAGATTGTTTATTAAAAACAAGCTTCTAATTCTATTGCTGTTCTACTGGAAAGATACACTGTGTTCATGCACTGTTGCTTTATAGCAAAGTCCAACTACTGCACTACAACTTAATGAAGTTAAAAGAAAAGACTTATTTCAAATATAAAAGGTCTTTGATTAATACAATTTTTTTTTTTTTTTAATCTATTGTAGCTAAAAGTTTATTCATTTGGCACATTAACTCACAAAATATAAGAAAAGAAAGCAATCTACACAAATGTCTTTTCTGTAATAATAAAAATCTCTTTGGAACTGTAAAGCACACTCAAGAGAGATATATATACTATCCGAATTTTTATTACTCTTTCAAATTTAAATGTGGAAAAAATCTGTTAAAATCTATAAATTCAATTCTTTTATGTTTCAGAAAATGTGTTAGTTTATAGCTTTTTTTACAAATAAGCAAAACTCTTGTTTTTTTTTTATCTTTTATTTATCACTATTCCGGTACAAGTTAATTAAGAAACTTATCGATATTGCAAAGAGTTCCGGCTTTAGAAACTTATATCTTTATTAAAAGAAAAGAAAAAAAAATACTAATAATTTATATCAACAAAAACGGAACAAACTAAATGCAATTTCTACAAATCCTAACATGCAATAGACTGCAATGAAAACTACAATTCAGAAAAAAATTGTTTGGAAAATTATTACCGTTATAAAAAGAAAAATTTATAAGATTAAGCTACATTTATAACATTTCCGTCTATCTTCGGTGAAATTGTTTAAAAAGTTTAAAGTTTTTATAGCTCAGAATTTTTATAACGCATCTGTTCAACTTAGATAAGAAACATAAGCATATCGACATATATTACAAAATATTATTTTACTGACTTGTGAGCTTCAAACTGTATAATCAAAATATTTTTTCGTTTTTCTAAATCTTTGCATATGCAAATATAATCATCATCCATATCTATAAATAATAAAGAATCATAAGCATAACTAAAAGAAAGATTTTTGTTACAAAACCGAGAGAGATAACATATTATAGAACTAAAAAGAAAAATCTGGATCATCTTTATTAACCGGAAAGATGAAAATTTTTACACAGCGAATTTAATGGAGATAAGTTTTCTATATTAAAAATAAATCTGCAGAAGTTAAGGAGAAGAGAAACAATAGAATATTTCACGAAATGTGTTCTTACCTGTCATCATTACTAATAACAAACCCCGTAAGTGAAATAGCACGTGTGTATCAGCGCCCAGTGACTCACATATGTGGCTCCAGACTGGCTGTAGCCTAAGTGACATCCAATAAGATGAGACAACCAATAACAGCATTCGAGAATGCGCGATAGTACTAGATAAAATAATATATCGACCATGTTTTCGGTTATTCTTCAAGAAAAAAAAAAAACTCATTTAGCGCTCGTAAAAACTTATAAAAAAACTGCGATTAAACGGATACGCAGTAGTTAGACATTTAAAACTTCTACGGGCATCAGATTTAAACTTTGCATTTCCGTTTAAAAAAATTAAAAAATTCTCAGGTTAATTACAAAAATTCTTACTTTTTAAATATATTTTATGGATATAAAAAAAAAATTAGAAATTTATAACAAACAACTGAATGATCCGTATTTCTTAATGCTGAGGCGGCAGATAGTAGTCGATACGTGAAGATAACAAGCAAGCAGTTAACAGTTATCAGTCTAATCCTAGGCGAAAGCTAGCAGAAAATTCAAGTACTATCTCGAAAATCCTCAGTTTACTATCTAAAAAAAAAAAAGTTCATATTTTGGAAATTACATACGAGTCGTTAGTTTTTAAATATTAAATCTAAAGTTTCTTCTAAAAGTTTCCAGATATAAAGAAGAGAAGTTATAAATTTTATATATCAATCTATGATCCAGGTTTGTTCTATATTAGATTCCAGCATATATATATTTTTTTTTTAATTTTTTTAAACACAAAATAAGACGAATGTATATTAAAATTTGCACCACGTTCAATCTTCTCAAAAATAGCTTTAGCTGGAATTTTTCTAAATAAACTCATCATCCATAAATATTGGCATGTGCACTAACGCTATATAGCCCTGTCAAATATCGCTTTCGAAACTTAATTTTGTAGAAAATTGAACACGCACGCACGCAGGAAACTGCACAGATTGTATAAACAGTACGCCGACTTCGTTCGCTAAAAATATTTAGTGGAGAAAAAATAAAAAAAAAAAATATGACATTTTAATATATTTTCGTTAACCCCAAAAATAATAAACAATCATAATATAAAGAATTAATCAAACGGAACGTAAAAACGGATATTGAAAATTATCGGCAGCGCTATGTGAGTTTTGTTGAAACGAATTTCATAAATGGCACGGATGAAAGCACATGGCTAACTCAGTCCATTAAATCTGATAAGTTTTCTGTGTTGCAGGGATACCTGCTTACGTTTCTTGAACACGAAAGTAATCAATACAATGATATTTTGCAATTTATTAATCCGCCAAACTGGAAAGTAAACAAAAATAATAAATTACTAAAATTTTATGTGCGCCTCGAAACTTTTTACGTAATTGCAGAGAGAATAAGCAAAAAAAAAAAAAATGTATCAATATTAATAATTTATTACAGAATATTTTTTTTAAAACTACATTCGATAAATTTGATGTTTCCAATTCGAAAATCTAGCTGGTGCTTTTCAATGATTTTAATCTATATTTCCTGGCTGTACACAGTATTCGAACGTTTAAAAATAATAAAAATATTTGAACTGTACGTGTATACAATGCGAACTCTAAAAAAAAGATATCTTCTCTGCATTATAATCTTTAAAATTATGGAAAATTAAGAGCAGGAAAAATTGTTAAACATTTTAAAATATAGTATTCTAAAAATTGTACCGAAATAAACAATTTCTAGAATATATATATAAAAATCTTGAATCCTTTATGGTTTTATACAGAAATGCCTCCGCACAAAATGCTGTATCTAAATTTACAATAAAATTGAACTGAAATGCGGATTAAAAAATTGTATTGCGACATAACTTATTCTATTCCAAGTTGATACGATTGCCGAGAAAAATCAATTCAGCTTTACGATTGAAAAATCGTTCGAAACTAACTTGTTTTGTATCTTTCTTGAACGACATTTCACTCGAATATAGTGAAAATATGCACTGGCGAAAACAAAAAAAAAGAGCTTTCTTGAACGACATTTCACTCGAATATAGTGAAAATATGCACTGGCGAAAACAAAAAACACCTTTAATTTTTTATAAAAATTAAAGGTGACATTGAAAAAAATACCGAATTTTTATCGAAGAAAATCGGACTTTATATCGCTTTATTTTCGACGACTGTCCGAAAAAGAAAAAGCTTTCTTAAAATAACGATAAAATAAGATGTAAGCACTACTAACGCTTGTTTTGTATGCAGAATCTTTTGTAAGTTGAACCGTGTTAGAATAGTTACCTAATATAGATTATATTCATGAAAACACAGATTATAACAAAGCCAACATAAATGAACTAAGAGAAAAAAAAAATGTTCGAGCCGTAAAAATCTCTAGAAATACATTTCTAAAGCACTCCTATTTCATAGAAAATGCGGATGAAAAGTCCGCAAATACCCAACATACTCGAGAGACTATCGCCTATTATAAGTTTGAAATTCTTGCAAGTTCACATGTTAGATGAGAAACGACTTGTGACCGAAAGCCGTCAGTTATTTTCTGATTTCAAAACTTGAAAAGAAAAAATATACAAAAAAATATATATATAAATATATAGACACACACACACACCACAGGAATGGATGCTTTACTTTTTATTATTATTTTCCGGCATATAATGTAAAGGATTAAACCGTAAAAACTCATCTTAGAAATGAGCTTTACGGTCTAATAACGGTCCAATCAGTTTTATGGAGGATAAAGTTGGTATAAAAATAAAGCGAAAAACAAATGATGAAGTAACTACATTAACTGAATAGCAATAAAAACACTATTTGGAACCGGGGGTGATATATTTGACAAATTGTGACAGAACACGACAAGCGGATTTTATCTCCGCATTTTTATAAAGTGCATCATAAATATTGATATCAAATTCTTATTTTATTCGGCAATATTTCACGCAATAATCCACTATACATACTGAATTTTGAAACCATAGTTGTATTACGGATGCATAAAGTAGGACGAATAGAAGATAAAAGTGCAAATATTATCTTACGTATCTCTCTCTCTTAAAAAAAAAAAAATTATTATTTAAATGAGAATTATTACGAAAATTTTGCACTAGAAATACTTTTAAAATATTTTAAGCAGAAAATCGCATTTAATGTCGAAAGGGAAAAAAAAAATTAAATTCTAACGAGATATAATGGATTTATCCATAAAGGAAGTTTGGCAGATTATAAAAAATGAAAAGCAAATTCATTTCCTATAAAAAATTTTCCACTTTGCGATTTTTATTAAAATTAATCCCTCGCATTTAACGCAAAACTGATAAGTCGATATCGTTTAGATAGAGTTGTAGCGGCGATCCACTCGTCTTACTTTACGTAATACGTTATCTAAACTGCTCTTAGTCTAAAGACGGAGCGATAGATCACTTCTAAAACTTCGTCTAAATCGATGCGATCCTACAAACAACACAAAGAAAATATATAGTTTACATTTAACTTATATAAAACATCGTTAATGTTTATATCATTATTTAGAAAACATCTGTTACGCCGTACGCCACATATTAGCACTACAATAACGCTAAGTAATGTTATTTTGACGAATGCCAGGTGGTCAATATTTTACTATACAACACATAGTTTATATAACAAACCAGGTGCATTTTTATGAGGAAATAAAAAAATAACATCTTCGCTATTATATATATATAATAACGCACTCAGTTTAATTAACATGTATTCTTTTTTTATTTCAGGATTAAACGTGAAGGTGCATTAAACTGACTGAAGATGTATTCCATCTTCGCTTTTTGAGTAGAATATCGAATAATCGATTTGATAACGACACCCTTGGGATAAAACTGCACCCCACCCATGAAAAGTTTTTCTATAATATTGTAAAAATATTTGCGGTCAGTAAACATACACACACATATACTATATCTACACATAGAAAAAAAACATAAAATAGTATAAAACAAGTTTCATTAATAAAGTAAAATTTCCTGGAATTTAATCTTTTTTTTTTTTCTTCTGTTACAGGAAATATGTTCATTGATAACCTTTAATAATTTTTCTAAAACTTCTTAATACTGTTAACAGACCTTGACCTAATTTATAATTACACTACTATTAACTTTACTTATTAACACAAAATTAATTTATGCAGAGTAATAATATATTATGCATGCTAATGAATTTAATAATTATTTTTCCAAGTATGGTATCTAGTGAAAAATAAAAATGGAACTGACAAATTTGACAGATATTAATATATGAGACATACCCACAGGCTTACTTGGTTATTGCATAATAATCATTCTGAAGTAAACAGGATATTAAAATGTGATATTAATGGAAATTAAAAAAACTAAACTACTTGAAAAGTATTAATTAATATACTTCGCAACTTTGATAGGTTGTAATTATAAAACTAATAGTTGTAATTTAATATTATTATGGTTTCTTTTATGCTGCTAAATGATTATATAAGTAAATAATAATGGAACAATATTAACATTTATTAACTAAAAAAAAATTATAATCTGCATAATTGCATATAAACCTGTTAGTCTGCATATTTATTTCTTAAATTAAACTTATTTTTTTTTTTATCACAATTCCATAAATTAAAATAAATGACAAATATTGATTTTTACTCCTTGTGTAAATAGTGAGAGATTATATTCCAGAACAAAAGAATGGTTAAATAAATATTGTTAATTAATATTTTAACTTTTTAATATTTATTACTCTTTTAAGATTCATATATAACAATATTATTTTTTTTATTTTTTATTACTTTAAATTTAGTTCAGGATGTTTGCATATTAAAGATAATCAATTTTTATTTCTAGCTGTGTATCATTCTTAACAAAATTCCGTTAAGATCTTTCACATTTATAAAAAAAAACTTGTGTTAGATTCTAAGAATAAAAAAATCTGATTACGATTTTTAAGATTTTTATTGCTATTGACGGCTGCTTTAGATCAACAAAAAAAAATTTTATTTCTTTAAATGATAACAGATTTATATAATAGATATGTCTCTTGTTATATTTTCTGTAACTAAAAATCTAATTTTATTGAATGACTTAAATTTACTTTTATGTTTACTTGATTACAGAATTTTGTTTCTTATCAATATATATAAAACCATTCTAAACTAAGATCAATATAAATAACATTTTAATCTATTATTATTCATTACATACCAACCAATATAATAATTTTATTTATAATATACTAATCCAAATTCTCTTCATATTATTTTAATATACAGTATATTTAATAATTATTTTACTTATTTTATTTATAAAGCATTAATTACTTTTATTTCAAGTAAAGTATATTATTGTTAGTCATATATAAATAAAATGGGTAAATTTCTTTGCTTTAAAATCAATAATTTTATTTAAAATATTCTAATTTGATAGTATCAATACAATATTTTTGTTTCTAATTTAACTTCCAAAACAGAGATAGATCTTTATGATAAATGAGATCGCTGGTATTTACTATTAAAAAAAGATAAAAACAGACAATTTATTTGGAATATTATAAGATAATTGTGTTATTCTTTTCTTATTGATTTATACAGGGAGTATATACAGTATTTACTTTTTATTTAAGGAAGGAAGAAAAAAAACGTTAAACTAGGTCTGCCTTCTCTTTCTCTCTTTTTTTGCTTTGAAAGAGAAAGTTTTTGTGCTATTAACATAAGGAATGCTATAATACCAGAAATTAATAGAGCATTAAAATCATAATACATTTTCCTAATAAAGAAGTTAAATGCAAAAGCTGTTATTCAGATTTTCACTTTAATTATGAAAGAAAAATTTAAGAATTGTTGATAGCATATTTAAAAAGCTTATCTCATTTAATTTTTTTTTATCACTTTATAGAATATCTATTAAGAACAAAAACAACCCTTTTGAAAATAAGATAAGAGAATTGTTTATTTAAAAAGTAATCAGATTATGTTTATGTAAGAAAAAACAAACATATCTCTCATGTCATCATTATCTGATTGTAATTAAAGTAAACAAGTTAATATTTTAGTCTTTTCATAAATTCTCATCTTTTACATCTTGAATATTGCCAACGTTAATGTATATATGATTTCAATTCAATAATTTCTAAAGAAATTAAAAATAAAAAAAGTCCACTGTACTTTATATTTAATAATTTTATGGAGAGACAAAAAACAATATTTTAGGCTAATGAAATTATACAATTTTATATTTATATTAATCTTATAAAATAAATTGTTCAATGTGGCAAAAATTATTATTCTATAATTTCATTAAGCTAACATATTCAATTTAATTTAATATTTTATAAAAATATTACATAATTCCTCATATCAAAAGATCTTCTGTATCCATTATAATAATTATGAGTAAATTAATATAATATTAAAGAATAAGTTTTCCTAATGAATAATTTAAATTCATAAATATATATAGTTACAACAGGCAGAATTAATTATAATTGCCTCTACAATAGAAAAATTATTTTTGATATTTTCTATCAATTTTAAATTAAAAGTTAAATATTAAAAAAATAATAAATACATAAAATTAAAATAAGAATCTTGGAGATAAATAGCAAAGTTTAAAAAAGGTCCATATTAACAGGAAGAAGAAGAAAAATAAAGTTACAAATACAGTTACACTAGATGTAAACAAAAGTGTCAATCATAAGCATTTATCTAGCATTTTATATACTATTTCTGAATATATCAATATAGTTCAGTTTATAAAGTTTATCCTCATCTAGTGATTCTCACAGTTGATTTCTACTATTCAGAGTTGCATTATTAAATGTAAAAATATCAAGTTTTTGTTCATTGTCATCTTAGCAACAGATGTACAGTAATATATTTTAAATATTACAATCCATTGATAAAATATTAAAAAGCAGTGAAATGATTTTATATAAGTAATATTTATATTTCAAATGTAAATTTATTGATGAAACACTGTTTCTGATGCTGCATATAGCCATAGTGGTAAAATTTGAAATCAATGATTAAATAATGCAGATTAAAATTGAATAAATAATAATTATTATTAATTTTAGTTATTACTTAGCATATAGATAAAGGAGATCTAAAGGATAGTGAGAAGAGGTAATCATCTAGTAAATTTTCATTATCATCACTTTTTAATTAAATTAATTGAAGATTAAAAAAATCTCCAATTAATTTAAATATTTTTTATCTATTATTTTTAAATTATATAAATACAGTATAAATAAATAAAAACTGAAACTATATAAAGGCTGCCATCAATCAATATTATAATTAGAATAAAATAAAAAATCTATCTTTAAAA